>JAMKCH010059900.1:0-17308 GCA_023653785.1 Ophioderma brevispina | reverse complement strand
TGCTCCTGTATTTTCTTTAAACAATTTGGGGTGTCTTATACCCGAAGTGTGCTTATACCCGAGTGGTTACGGTAACCATTGAGCAGTCAGGCAGACGACCAATGTCGCGGAATTTAGTCGGACTCGCATATAATGTGAAAGGGCTTATTGATTTGTCATTTGAGAGAGTAACGTGTGGTAAACCGGTCTAACAGGATACTTGTGCAAACTGAACAGAAAGTGATATGGGTAACCACATCAAATGTGTGTTTTGTTGTTTTGGTGGTGATTTCTTTCAAAAGAAAAGGAATTTTTGAATGCATTTTTGACCCACTTTTTAACATTTTCAAATTCAAGTGAGAACTAGAATTTCGGCGGTCTCGGCTTTCGCGCTCGCTAATTCAAAGAATATAAGCTGTGGGCCGCCCCATGACCTTGGACCCTGGCACGTGACCTTCGTGACCTTTGATCTCATCAACATATGAGGGGTCGCCTGGTGCACCTATGACAAAATTTTGGGTTCCAATTGAACTGCAAGTTTTCAATTTGAGATCAATTTTTCATTTTAATCCCATTTTTCAACTTGACCTCACATGACCTTTGACCTTCAACATGACCTTGTGACCGCATCAACATATGAGGATCCCATTTGCACCTATGACAGAGTTTGGTTTTCAATTGACGTTAACTTTTCAATTGGGTCAATTTAAAAAAACTAACAATTCTGACACACACATACACACATCCACACACAACACACTCCACACACCATCCACACATCCCACTACCCATGCACAACGGATTGCTAAGTGGTCCTGCAGCTACATGTATAGCTGGCGCCCACAAAAACCTAAAAAAAAAATAATAACATTATGCGGTCAAAAACCAATTTTAAACAAAATGCGGTGCATTTTCTAGACAAACTTTTTTTCTGCCCTATATTTTTTTGCTCCTTTTCAAATGTGGACAACTTTTGACTTTCAACTAAAATGCTAATGGGATAATAGGTAAACAACAAATACAATCGGTGCCTCGGCCCGCTTGTGTCGCCTTCCGGCGCGGTTGGAGTGAATGATAGGCCTAACATGACCTTTGTGCTTGATATGTGACTTTGACCTCATCAACAAATGAGGGAGCCCATGGTTGCACCTTATGATTCCAGTTTGGTTCCAATTGAACTTCAACTTTTCAAATGAGGTTCAATTTTACATTTTCAACCTATTTAACAAATTGACCCTCACTTGACCTTTGACCTTGGTAGCGATCTTTGACCTCATCATCAATGAGGGATCCCATGTTGCACCTTGATTCAAGTTTGGTTCCAATTGAACTTCAACTTTTCAATGAGGTCAATTTTACATTTTCATCATCCCTATTTTACACTTGCCCTCCCATGACCTTTGAACGCTTGACTTGACCTTTGACCTCATAAAAGTGGGGGATGCCCATGTTTGCAACCAGTGACCACAAGTTTGGTTTAAAATCCATCAAAGTATGAGACAGGCAAATGTTAATACCCTTTTTCACACCTACAAAAGTCAACACCAACAGACCACTCAGTGGACAAAGTGACCCTATGTGTCTTTCCCTCTTCCTCCTGCCGTGACGGCAGGTGACACAAACTGTCTCCTGCTGGTTAATTTGGGAAGTAACTTTTACCACATAACTCATCCGAGGAGCCAAATTCTCTCTTATTTTTTCAGATTTTTTTTAATGGGCCAAAAACACCTTGATTTGAAAAAAAAATCCATGTTGCAAACCTTGGCTATTTTCTAAAACACCAAAAACAAAACCGTGATATCAGTAGCACATAAGCTTTTTTTCCCAAATGTACACGAGCATTTTTACGGTTTTTACATTTTTCTTTGACTCTCATAATACCCCCCCTTCCATGGAGTATCTTTCAGATCTTTCTTTAGTTGATCTCTCCCTCTTCGCTCTTAAACCTTGCACTGCTTTCTGAGGACCGCCACCATGTTGCTGTTTTAGAGGACTTTGTCCGACGATCCACAAAGCTTGTCTGCTGCCGTCTCCCAGTTTCTGGGCAGTGTATGCAGAGTTCCTAACTCAGAGGAGGGGAAAGAAAAAAGGAGGGGGGGAGAAACAGGAGGAGGGAAAAACAATTTATAAGGAAAGCATTGTCCATTGCAGTAGTCACTGCATTAACCTTCCTTTATAGCTGCGGCAATAACACATTTTGCCTTCCTGGCCACAGTAAACTGTGGAGCAAGTCTGACCATGTCATTTCTTTGGTTTTAAAGGAAAAAAAGTCCACATTTACTATGCTAAATTTTCAGCTATCATAAATAGCAAAAGGGTCCTACATTTATAGGACAAGAATGCTCTAAATAACAGACGTTCCGGGGAAATGAGGGAGAGAAGTTTTTTTTATATTTGACACCCAAAACGGTTGCAGTTCAGTCTATTTATCATGGACACCCACAGCTGTTTTGCTTGAACTGTCCTATTGAATCCGACATGGCATCAATTATTATGGTCATCACTGAGTTTGGCATCTATGGCTTTCTTTCCTATGTTTTACGTAAGGATCAACCGATAATCGTATCGGATATCATTCGTAAATATCGGATCGGTAAAAGATCTGATCGGCGAATAAGGGGTCCCCTTACTCGCAGATACTCATTCGGATTCAGAGGGAAATCAAACACAGTGTGTCTATTTTATGCTGAATTAATGTTTTGTTTAAATTAAGCTTAAGCCTCGAACAACCATTCTCACGAGCTTTATTCAACCTTTTAAATCCATTCCACTCACATAGCCCATTTGTACAATATTATATTTACGCAGGTCCCCCTTTATTTGTGGAAACATTGAACTGGGTAACTGTTGTAATTATAGCCTCCTTTTTCTGATTTTCACTTTAAAATCTTATTTTCTTCTCTATTTTCTCAATTTTATATTTTGAGCAAAGATTTCTCAGGGAAAAAGCACTTGTTTTACTATAAAAGAGAGAAAAGGGTATTCCCCACCGAGTTGTTTTGCTAATGCACCTGTTTTACGATTGCACATAGGGGAAATGGGGAAATCCCCAAGGATCCTAAACTTAGAAGCTTGTGTATGGCTTTCAAAGATCAAACTTGCAAGATCTGGTAATTCCCCCATGATTTATATAATGAAAGTGATGTAATTCGGGGGATGAATTCCGATTGGTCAGCTAGTGTCAAAGGTTATGTTTTATCATAAGAATGATGTAATGATTTGTTTTAGACAGTGGTATATTATCTGTGAGTAGTTAAATACAAGAGAAGATTTCAATAGCGTCCCACAATGCATTGCTGCTTCCATGGAAGGTTTTTGGGGTTACAGGTACTGATTTGGATCGTTAGTGATGAAACCTGCATGGCTAAAATTGACCGTACTGGTACAACTTGCTTTTTAGGAGAGCGTTTCATCTCTAAACGACCACAATAGTGCTACCTGTACAAAAACTTCCAATGAAGCAATGCATTGTGGGAAGCTACTGGTATCTTCTCGTGTTAAATACTATCACTGGAAGGAACTCCTCTCTGGCCAGCATACACTTCTAACAAGTAGCTATAAGATAGCTAGTTTTTTTATCTTACAATAAATGGTAAGATTTGAGCTCCACACAGTGCCAGGATTTATTCATTTGTAATTCATGAGGGGGTGAGCAGAGTGTGTAATTATTCTACTGTCGTCTTTGAAGCCGAAAGTGCTGGGAGTCAAAATAGGATGTCCAATTGTGGACAGATAGAATCGTGGTGATATCTTGGACTGATATTCTGTGGCTTTTAATTATCGTCGAGGGACTTATTTAACCGTGTCGTTGAACTGCTGGACAGAATTACCGGATTCATGACTGATAAGATTCCCTTTGATATAATACCTGAGGAGTTTTTGTGAACTTATTCGCTGTCATTTTGCAGGTCTTCCGCTGTGAGGACATACAATCGTTGAACTGCAAACGCTTCTTGTGGACAATTGTGGACAATTTTGAGGACATCAAGTTCAATTATATAAATTGTTTGAAGTGTGTGATTTTGATTTGTACTTTGGTTTTGGACATACCAAAATTCTTGACCCAAATCGAGTAACACGATCATTAAAACTGTTATTATATATAATTTAGATCATATTTGTGCACAAGGCTCCTTTATTTGTGTTTGAAAGGTATTTTCTGACCTTTGACGTCTACTAGACGTCATACGAATTGGGGGCTTGTCCTTCCGGGATTGCTTGAGATAATTTGAGCTTTTGTTCATAAATTTTACAAAAGTGTTGTGGATAATATTGTAACCATTGTGCACATTTTTGGCATAAACAAAATTTTTTGTGTGTATTACATGTACTACCATTGGAGTTTGGTTCAAGTTAGTATATTGTGTGTAGAGTACAATCACCAATGATGTTTGATCCAGAATTGTTCATAGGGCAAATAACTTGGGAGAAGTTTGTTGAGCTGAGTAATGAAACTAGCCAAAGCATTTGGACTTTGAGCAAAACTGCTATGAGAAATCCAGTCATCAAAATCTTGATTGAAAAGTTTGTCCAGGAAGATGTTTGGGATATTTTTCATAATATGGATAGGATAAATATGTTCTCTGGAACACGGCACAAGTGATGGCTCCGTAAAATTAAAGAACTTGAAATGTGCAAAAGGAAATTAAGAGAAAAGAAATTGAATTGAAAACTAAAAGTTGCAAATGGCGATGCAAAAGATATGCAACAAATGGAAATTGATGCAAATGAAATGAACAAGAGAAATAGAATTGCAAATGAAAGAAAAAGAAGTGGAAAAGGAAAATTGCAAAAATGGATATGAAACAAAAGGAGCTTGAAGCTCAAATAGAGTTAGAAAAGTGAAACAACGGCTAGCTCATCAGACCTCTTCAAGCCTCTGGCTTTGCTGCGGCGAAAAATATTCACCTGGTTCCAAAATTTTCAGGACAAGAAGTAGACAATCTGCTTACAAACTATTGAGAAATTGCCAATACTTAATGGCCCAGGAATCTTGACCTTGTTGCTACAGGCATTGTTCATTGGTCAAGCCCGAGAAATATATTTCGGCCATGTCATTAGACAGATGTAATGATTATGATTATGTTAAGCAGGCATGCTCAAAGCATATGAATTGGTGCAGAGGCATATAGACAAATTTAGGTCTTGTCAGAAAGGATACGCATTCCTGGTTAATTTGCCGCGTAAAGGACAAATGTTTGATCGCTGGCTTCTCTCAGAAGAAGTCCCGGCAAAGTTTGGTCAACTTAGGGAGTTGATGTTATTGAAGAGTTCAAACGTTCTACATCCAATATTAAAACACATCTGGATGAACACAAAATTGATAGTTTGCGTGACAGCCGTAAAGGCCGACGATTATGCCTTGACACAAATTACTACTAGTAGGCCTAGCCAAGAATTTACTAGGTACAACAAATATAACAATAAGTCGGGTTCTAACAAATCTCTCATAGGGGTATCACGCACTGAGGGGAAATCCCAGTCATGTTCCCATAAAAAGGGAGTAAAAAAGTATGGTGCTAATCAAAGCATGGGATGGGACCCCAATCACAGTTCACATGCCAATCACTGTAAGAAGCCAGGACATACAAGGTCAGGGTGTTGGGAGATACATGCCTATCCACCAACATGGAGAAACCAAAGTGAGTTCCAAACCATAGGTTTTGCATTTAGCTTTGAAGTCACAAAATTCATTTTCTTCTGTTCAAAAACCGAATTCCGCAAAAGGGAATTGACACAGAAAAAGTAGGGAACTAACGTTAAAAGCCTTTTGTTTTGAGGGATTTTGTGTCACTGTTCAGGGGTGATAGTTTATAGTTCCAAAACCCATTAGAATCATGCGAGACACACGTGCTTGCTGCGCAGTCCATGATATTGGAATATGGCACTGTCCATTTGATATTGAGATTTTTCCACAGGAACTAGTGCATTGATTCAAGGGATAGGTATGGATTGTTTTAGTGTCCCTCTTCACAAAAATGATTTGAAATTCAGACTTGGTTTCTGGAATTGTCACAATTGGTGTTAGACAAGAACTCCCATTAAAAGGGGTATCCATGTTGTTATGGGAATGATTTTGGCAGGGGGTAAAGTCCTCCCAGACCCATAGTTTTTCCCAGGTGCCGCCCCCCCCGTACAGTTGATAAATTTGATGAGAAATAGACATTTTCCAGCATGTGCAGTAACTAGGGTCAATGACCAAGAAAAGCCTCCACTAAAACAGTGAAGCATGTGATGAGTCTAAATACTCATACACATAGTAAGAGCGTTGAGGATGACTTGGTCACAAGTTTTAAAGTATACTTTCTCTCAAAATTATAGGAATTTGGAGGTTATCTTCCTCTTCAGGGAGACTAAATTCAGCCCCCTCTGAGCACAAAACAAGTGACAAGCGGTAAACAATGAAAACTCAGCCGCTGAGCATGATAGGGTTAGGGACTGTAAAGGAGACCCTTTTAAGCCATGACAAGCTGGTAAATGACAGCACAACGACCCATCACTTAGGAATTAGGTGAGAGGGCATTGTCCGCAACATGAAGCGAGCAAATTCCTGTATGTATTTTTCTACAAGCAAAATGGTGTCCTCATGCGAAAATTGCGACCACCCGATGCACTTGTAGATGAAGATTTGAAGGTTGTGCATCAAATTTTAGTGCCAAGGTTATAACCAGAGGGAATGATAGTGCATGCCCACGATAGGCCCTGCAGGCACTTAGGTTTGAGGAAAAACACAATGTACAGAATTATGAGTCTTTTTGGTGGGCCCCTACACTCAGAAAAGATGTGTCTGAGTATTGTAAGACTTGTCCACATGTCAAATGTGGCAAGCCGCAAGAAAATATCAGTAAGCTTCCCACAATGCATTGCTTCATTGGAAGTTTTTGTACAGGTAGTCCTGTGAATCGTTAGAGATGAAACACTCATAAATGCAGTTTGTGATCAGTACTGTCACTTAGCCATGTTTCATCACTCACGATTCACATCATAACCTGTACAAAAACCTCCATTGGGAAGCAATGCATGTGGGAAGCTACTGAATCTTCTCTTGGCAAGCCCAATCAGAAAAATTCCTACTGCTCCCCTGCAACCAATACCAGCATTTGATGACCCATTAGTAGGGTCTAAATAGATTGCGTAGGACCATTTCCAAAGACCAAGTCAGGCAATCATTAATTTACTGACCATCATGGTGGCCTTCCACGATTCCCTGAGCTTAAAACCCTTGAAAATATGAAGGGAACAGAGTATAAGCGAAATCCTAACAAGTTTTTTTTCACCCTGTGGCTTCCAAAATCAATTCAGTCTGATCAGGATCAAATTTCATGCCAGGTTTGTTCAACAGTTATCGACCAGTTGGGAATTTCCCAGGACGTTCTTCAGCATACCACCAAAATCCTCCGGGGCCCTAGAAAGGGTACCACCAAACATTTGAAAACAATGAGCACACCTATTGTTTAATTGAGATGGATTGGGATGAGGAAGTTCATCTCCTGTTATTTTGCTACCAGGGAGGATGTCCAAGGTCTTAGGATTTAGTCCATTTGAGTGGTGTTTGTCACAAAGTTATTGGACTCATGAAGCTAACGAAAGAAAAAGTGGTTGTGTAAAATCTCTGATGTGAATTTTGTTAGACTATGGTGTTTCAATTCAGACACGGGCTCCAAAGAGCGCACTGAAATTTGCCAAACAAATCCTCAACGAGTCGGCAAAAATGAAACATGGTATGACAAAGTTGCCAGGAACAGAGTATTCAAAACTCAGGTGACCGAGTTTTTGGCACTTTTTTCCAATACAAAGGGTCATCCTTGCAGCCAAGTTTTGAAACCATATGAGATTGAAGTAAGTGGGAGACCTTGACTATGTGATCAAAACACCAGGTAGACGTAAAAGTCGACAAATTATGTCCACATAACTGCCTTCAAAGAGTATAATGAAAAAGATGATGACATAAAGCCTGCATGTGAGTATAGTGTCATCTATAAGTTGACGTGTTTTACAATGGTTCATCACAGATTTTGAACAAAACATCCTGTACACAGAAAAGAGTATGGTGTCAAATTGCAAAAATTCTGTACATACTTTGCCAATTTAGACAAAATTAGGTCACCACCTCCCACAAATGTCACAGTTGAATTTGAAAGAGTTAATGGAGGACAAGTCCTTCTTTTTGATCCCTCTTTTCCTGATGTTACCCAGTGATACACATGTCATAACCCATTATATTGATGTAGGTGATTCCGACCCTGTAAAGCAACATCCTTATAGGGTGAATCCAATCAAGTTGCAACATATCAGAAATGAGGTGAAATACATGTTAGACAATGAATAGTGAACAAAGGTCAATGTGAATGGAGTTCCCCCATGTATTCTGGTTCCCAAACCTGATTGTTCATTTCGATTTTGTCCACATCTTTTTCGAAAAGTCCACCTCTGTTCCAAAACCGCCTCATATCCCGATCCCACGGAATTTGATGATGCATATATAGAATAGTTGGAAATGCCAAATTTGTTAGCAAATTTGATTTGTTGAGGGGTATTGGCAAGTTTCCCCTCACTGACCCGTGACAAGAATTTCATCAGCCTTTGTACGCCCGATGGCTATACCATAACAAATAGATGGCATTTGGTCTCAAAATTCTGGCCGCAAAGTTCAGAGATTAGTGACCGAGTAGGTTTGCAAGACATAGAAAATTGTTGAATCTATTTTCGATTATCTCCTTGTTGTCAGTGAAAAATGGAGAACACATGAACACTCCATCGCTATTTAGAAATTATCTCAGGCAGGTTTTTAACTGTGATATCTGGGGAAAAGTGAAATATTGCCATGCAAATGTCACAATGTGGTAGGACAAGGGCAATTAGGCCAATCACTGCAAAAGTTTAAGCAATGAGAAATTCCCCACACCACATGTAAAAAGAATCTCAATGAGATTTCTTAGTATGGTCGGGTATTCATAAAATACTGTCCAATTTCTCAGAAATTGCGTGTCCGCTGACCAACCTTCGAGAAAATGCAAAATTTGTCTGGTCAGAGCAATGCCAAAAGCGTTGAGAAAAATCAAATCTATTTTGGAATGAATCCGCCAGTTTTTGATTGTGGCCAGACTTTCATAAACAATAGTTGGCAGTTGATGCCAGTGCGTAGGCTGTGGTGGAGTGTCTCATTCAAGCAGATGAAATGATGTAGATCATCCTGATGTTATTCTTTCTCAAGAAAGTTTGCAAACATCAGAAAAATCACTACCAAACAATTGAGAAGAATGTCTTGGCAATTGCTACTGTCATTGCAAATTTGACAGTGTACTTGAGTACAACAGTGCACGCCCCGTTCTAGTGGTACCGGATACAATCCGTTTGACTTTCATTCCCAAGATGAAAAACAGAACTCAAAGACTTGTCAGGTGGATTTTTAACTCTACAAGGATACAGTCTGGACATAAGACATTCAAAATCAAAGGAAAGAAATGTCTTGGCTGATGCCTTGTCAAGAAGCTGCCTAAATTTTTTTTTGTTCCGAAATTTGATATTACAAATTTATTGTAATATAGACCTGAAGGCCGCAATGCAAAACCTTATAATAAAAAGGTGTAAAATTTGCACTGTTAAACTTTAATGTAAAAATTAACCAACAAAATGGTTAAATGTATCAAGCCAGATTTTGGGAAAATTTTCATTTCATTCAAATTTTCTTTTTTAAGGGTGAGGATTTTATAATAGCCTCCATTTTTCTGATTAAACTTTTAAAAATATTATTTTCTCAATTTTATTGAGAAAAAATTTTCTCACGGGAACAGCACTTGTTTAACTATAAACAGAGGATAACCAAGGGGTTCCAAGTAGTTTGTTTTGCTAAGTGCACCTTTTAGATTGCTACAATATGGGAAATGGGGAATTCCCCAAGGATGGCTAAACTAGAAGAAGCTTGTTTTTGCTTAAAAGATCAAAACTTGGCAAGATCTGGGAATTTCCCCATAGAGTTATATATATGAAGTGATGTATTCGGGTGATGAATTTCCGATCGGTCAGCTAGGTTGTTATGTTTTATGCATAGAATGATGTAAGATGATTATTGTTAGAGGGGAATCTCTCTGTGAGTAGTTAAATACATCACTGGAAGGACTCTCTCCATCGCATACACTTCTAACAAGTAGCTTAGACGATAGCTAGTTTTTATCTACATAATGGTAAGATTTGAGCTCCACACAGTGGCAGGATTTATTAATAATTGTATCCAGTGAGCAGAGTGCTGTAAGTATTCTACTGGTCGTCCTTTGAAGCCGAAAGTGCTGGAATCAAAATAGGATTCCAACTTGGTGGAAGATAGAAATCGTGTGATTATCTTGACTTATTCTGTGGGATTTTATTATCGTCGAGGGACTTAATTAACCTTGGTGTCTTGAACTGCTGACAAGATTACCTTCAGGAATAAGAAGATTCCCTTGGAATATAATCCCGAGATTTTTTGTAGAAACTTGTGGCGCTGTCATTTTGAAGTCTTCGCTGTTAGGACATAGTATCGTTGAAACTGCAACGCTTCTTGTGGACATTCTTGAGGACAATAAGTAGCGTTTATATAATTGTGTGTCAATTGTGTGATTTTGTTTATGTACTTTTTGTTTTGACTAACCAAATTCTGAACCAAATCGAGTAAAGATCATTAAAAAACTGTTTCTTATATATAATTTTAGATCATTGGTGGCACAATGCTCATTTAATTTGTGTTTTGAAAGGTATTTCTGACCTTAGACGGTCTACGATACGTCATAACAGAATATCGTACATGCACACTTTGACCTGGTTTCTCAGGCAAGCGCTTGAAGAGGTTACCGCAGCATGAGTTGTACACACGGCGGCTTGCGCTGTCACTACCCTCACAGCACTTTTCTAGTCACACGCATTGGCCACATGCTGAAGACAAGAAGCACTGACTGACGTGCTTAACTCCCTTTTTCCATTGACCTTGTGGAAATACGAGACCCCGTATTGCATTATTTGTAATGCATAATTTTGTTCCTTTCAAGTTCAGTTTTTGACACCAACAAGGGTTTGCATTGATCACGACTCCCATGCCCCCTTGAATTGTGCACTTAGGCTAGGTTAAGTTATTTGATAGTACCAAACAAGGTTTTGTCATTTCAGTAGAAATAGGTAGAATCAAAAACAAAACACAACACGAAAATAATTTATACAAAAAAACATAACTCTTTTGTATTGCAAAATTTGAAGTGTAACTTAGTACAACAGTGCACCCCGTTCTAGTGTACACGGATCACAATCCCTTGACTTTCATCCCACAATGAAAAACAGAAATAAGAACTTTCAGGTGGAGTTTAACTCTAGCACGGATCAGTCGGCATAATACCTATCAAAGGAAAGAAAAGTCTTGGCTGATGCCTTGTCCAGAGCTGCCTAATTTTGTTCACGAAATTTTGATATTACAATTTATGTACTATAGACTGAATGCAGCAATGCAAGAATATTATAAAAAAGTGTAAATTTGCCTGTGAACTGTAATGTAAAAATTAACCACAAAATGGTTAATGATATAAGAAAGCCATATTTTGGAAATTTTCATTTCCTTCAAATTTCTTTTAAGGGGAGGATGTTATATAGCCTCCTTTTTCTGATTAAACTTTTAAAATATTATTTTCTCATTTGATTTGAGAAAAGATTTCTCACGGAAAACTCACTTTGTTTACTATACAAGAGAGAACATGGGATTCCCAAGAGTTTGTTTTGCTAAGTGCACCGTTTATATTGCACAATCGGGGATGGGGAATTCCCGCACTGATGCTAAACTTAGAGCTTGTTTATGCTTTAAAGAATCCAAACCTTGCAAGATCTGGAATTCCCCCACATAGAGTTATATATTGAAGTCATGTAATTCGGGTGATGAAATTCCGAATGGTCAGCTAGTGTAAGGTTAATTTTATGCATAAGAATGATGTATGATTATTGTTATAAAGGGGAATCTATCTGTGAGTAGTTAAAATACTATCACTGTAAGGACTCTCTGCCAGCATCCACTTCTAAAGTGCTAGAAGATGCTAGTTTTATCTACATAATGGTAGTTTGAGCTCCACACAGTGGCAGGATTTATTATATTGTAATTCCAGGTGAGCGAGTGCTGTAATTATTCTACTGTCGTCTTTGAGCCGAAAGTGCTGGATCAATAGGATTCCAAATTTTGGACAGATAGAAAGCGTGGTGATTATCTTGGACTGGATTTCTGTGGATTTATAATCGTCGAGGGACTGTAATTTAACTTGTCGTCTTGAACTGCTGACAATATTACCTTCAGACTGAGAAGATTCCCTTGGAATATAATACCCGAGAGGAGTTTTGTATGAACTTGTGCGCTGTCCAATTTTGAAGTCTTCGCTGTGAGGACCTATCATCGGTGAACTGCAACCCTTCTTGTGGACATTCTTGAGGACAATAAGTATTAACTACTTGTGTGTAATTGTGTGATTTTGATTTATGTTACTATTTGTTTTGGGACATACCAATTCTTGACCAATCGCGTAAGAGATCATTAAAACTGTTTAGTATATATATAACTTTAGATCATTTGTGCACAAGGCTCATTTATTGGTGTTGAAAGGTATTTCTGACCTTAAGACGTCTACGAGACGTCATACAAATATCGTACATGCACATTTGACCTTGTTCTCAGGCAGCCTTGAAGAGGTTACCTCAAGTCCATGAGTGTACACACGGCGGCCTTGCGCTGTACACCTTACCCTCACAGCACTTTCTAGTCCAAAAACGCATTGGCCAACATGGCTGAAACAGAGCACTGACTGAGCGTGCTTAACTCCCTTTCCATTGACCTTGTGGAAATACGAGACCCAGTTTGCATTATGTTTTAATGCATATTTTGTTTCCTTTCAATTCAAGTTTTTTTTACACCCAACAAGGGTTTGCATTGATAAAGACTCCCATGCCCCCTTGAATTGCAATTAGGTAGGTTAAGTTATTTGATTGATTAGTACAAACAAGGTTGCAATTTCAGTAGAAATAGTAGAGAATATAGAAATCAAAAACAAAAACACAACAACAAAATTAATTTTAACAAAAAAAAAACATTAACGTCTTGGTATTGGTAAATGATTGTCGTATCATATTTTATTGTGCAAAAAATACATGAAGGCCTATCTACATACTACAATGTAACTACTATTCTAGATGTACATCGATCACCACAATTAGTACAAGAGTTTCACGCGTTTGCTTAGTTCCCCCGGGACAGTGCTTACTCTCGTGAAAAAAGCCCTGGGATTTGACGAGATTGCAATATAAACCCGATAGAGTGTATCGACAAGACTGGAGAGAATATCAATAACAACAACAGCACGCATGGTATTTGTAACACGAAGTGGATAAATTGCTCATAATTCGCTGCAATCCCAAAGTAAAAAATACATTATTTAAGCCTTTTCACTCTCAACCATATGTTCCTTGATCTGACAGACTCAAACGGGAACAAATTGTTGGATTTGAGAGACTCTCAAACGGCCCCCAGTGTAGATTTGAGGACTCTCAAATGGGTAAATTTTGTTGGATGGAGAGACTCTCAAACAGCATTATGGGATTTGAGAGACTCTCAAACAAAAAAGCACATCTGTAGTTGCTTGCCTCTCAACTGTGTTTTATACAGCAGTTCAAGTTACCTGGAGCATATAGGGAACAAGTGCCCAAAATAGAAAGTTATAGCTTTAGTTACAAAAATCATTGGTGCGGGCAGCTGAATTGGCTGCGGCCGAATTTGTTCACTAATGGTAGGGGCCAATTGGCTGGCCGAATTGGGATGGGCCGAAAACTGGGTTACGGGGGGGGGTCCATTAAGTACATAATCTGTTTTCTAAAATTGAGAAAAAAGTTGGCGAAATTGGAAACCATGTTTGAAACATTCTCGAATGCCAAAAAAAAAAATATCGAAAAAGGAATTGTGGGGAAAATGGATGCACCGTAGAGAGATTGCGTGTTAACTTTCCGTGTCTGCGAGCACCAAAGTACCCGACCAAAACACGTTCCCAATTTTCTCGCTAGTTTCTATACATTGTAGTTCAGACCCAAATTACGCACATATTCCCAAAACAAAACATAGTAACGGGACCCTCTGATGAAAAAACATACATTCGAACCACTTCGTGTTCCAGAGATTATTTAGGATTTAGGTCATTTACCAAATGATGTATGACTTGGACTGATAACGTTACTATCTCACGCAGTACCAATTCAGATGAATTTTAGTATAATCTTTTGCAGGTCTGTGACACACAGTCTCAGATAAACGTGGGAAATAAGGTACCGGACCGCCGAAGGGGATGAATTTAGTATTCTGCCACCACATCCTTCAACATGCGGTTAATTCCATTGAGGTGCGGATTCATTGAGGTGGTGGCAGAATTACTAAATTCTTTCCCGCGTATGAACTGGGTGGGCCAAAGAGGAGGACGAAAACGCCCATGAGTTGGGGCCAAATTGGAAATGGCCGAATTGGAAAAATGGCCGCCCTGGAACTGTCCCGACACGCAGGGAGTGCATAGGAGATCAACGACTTATATAAGATAGACAAGCGTTTTCCACACAAACGGCGTAGTAACCAAAATTGAGGTGCCAAAAGTATTCTGCGCATGACGCACTTCATTATCAATAGTTTTGGGCACCACCACCATATTTGGTTTACGTATCGTCGCATTTGGAAAACCCTTATTGCATATTATTGAGACACACGGTATTTAGGTTCGTCCCACTTAGCGATGAAAAACAATACAAAACAATAACAAATGATGCCACATGCCGTCACTCTGGCTCAAATAATCTCTTTCCTAAGCAAAATTAACAGGGGTCATCGGGAAGAGAGACTTTTTGCGCATTAGAATGCAGGAATATTTTTAGAGGCATGGTTTCTTCCATCGATTGGTTTCGCCTAATTACGGCAGAAAAATCGGCGCCGATTCTCTGACAATGGTGGAACATGAAATTGGAAACACTGATCTAATGCGCGACGCACAGATTTGTCGGTGCGTACTGCGTATGCTTGTGCAGTAACAGCGACGATGCGCTGGCTGGTTGCCAACAAGAAGGGATGGGCGCGCGATGTGTTCATTCGGCAATTGTGTTAGAGAAATCGGTTATTCCGTGCGGGCCGATTCAATAACACGAGCGTTTCCCTCTTGGTTTATGCTAGATCCTATGATAGATTGTTGAAAGATTCTAAACCGTAAATGCCCAATGGTTTATTACAGTTAGAATGCCTAAGGTACAGAAATGGGCGGAAAGTTATGACCAAAACATTGACCGGTAATCCTGCTTAAAAGGGATGGCCCGCTATTAAGAATATGAAGTTTTTGCATATTGATATTATGGCCTCACTCACAAACCCCATCTGTAAAGCTCTTCACGCGATATTTCAATCCGTTTTGATGCGAGAGCTAAAAACGGATTTTGTAAGCCCCATCGAGCAATGTGTATTGTAAAATAATATTGGTTTCGAATCAAAAGGGGCGGCAAATTTGTCACTCATAAACATTCCAAACCCCGAAACATTTTGGCTCTAAGATTTCACAGGGTAAATGAAAAAATAGTAGCTTTCTTCTGATTACCAAAATGTGGACCACTTCCGGTAGGTAAAATCTGGGCTTCTGGGGACGAGGCTATAGGCAATCGGGCCGATGGCCCTTTAAGGATCTTCAGTGAAAGTTAATCCGATCTGTTATAGCCGAGGTTGCTCTGGCTTTTTCCGCAATGATAGCCCCCTACTATCTCCTCTCCCTAGTAGAGTCGGGACGACGTGCAACGTGTGTGAACGAGCTACCGATCTGGAAGCTTAAAGACACATCAGTGTTTGCTAAATCAGAAAATCGAAAATCATCAAATCAATATTTTTGCATGTATGACAAGTACAGGTATCCTAACATACCCTGCAAAGATAGACCAGAAGCAACCTAATAGGACAGAATCGAATTTTAGTCATTACTGTCCGTTCTGACACTACTACAACACGTAATTGACTGGGAATCGATCTTGAAACACTGCCGTTTTCTTCCTTTCTGTCAATTCTGCAGTGAAAGGTAACTTATGAGAATTCCCCCTAACAACTTTCCTTCACTTTGAAGCTATTCCGCATTTCAAATATTTCAAATCACTGTAGTGTCTTTAAGTCTTTACTATTTGCAAGACTGCCAGTCGACTGGCGAGAACTATTTACATATCAAAGTTCCTCTCGAATTTTTTTTCTGTAGCGCAGGGCCGCCCGAATTTATACTCTTACAATCTCTATCCGTCACGGCACAGTGTGACGGATAGAGTTTTCTCGGTCAATGATAGAGATAGAGGTTGGGTGCCAAATTCAACAACCCGCGCCCGACACTGCATCTGCACTGCAGGTAGGCCTAAGGCACTTTATTCATTCATGAAAAAATACAACTCAAAGATCATTTTGGCATATTAAAAAAAATATATACCCTTGGTCAATCTCTGCACTGAAAAACTCCTCTTTCCATCCCGTTTTGGCTAGAATCTGTCTTTCAGTTTCATCTTTTTATTCGATTTTGGCGGCGGTAGGATCCCCCGAGTGTTGTCCCGCAGAAGTTGTATCTTGATAATCTTTGATAGTTGAACACTGCCCGGTTCCGTGGTTTGCAAGGGAATAAGTTGATTGACCCTGGCAACAACTTGACCACTATTTAAGCTTTGTGCAACCTGTTTTTCCTTTTTTTTCTAGACATGGGCGATACTTTTATTTTAACCCATTACTATAGATGAGGTACATCAATGTTTACAATAGCACCTGAGCTTCACCTGGTCTGACATTTTAGAGTTGCAGGCGCGAGGAATCTACCCATACAGTTAAACAGCATTCCAATAGCCTTTCACGCCTGACTGAGCGCGATTTTAAAAGCACAAGCCTGCAGATGCTCACGCATACTGCCGGTCAGTGCTTTGTTCGTTGCCCGGCGTTTGACGTGCCCACTGGGACCCGCCTGCGCTGTGAATATACCGGGGGAATGATACCGCGAGGTGTTTCGATACTACAGGTCGTACGCAGGATATTTTTTTTTTGGGGGGGGGGGGTGCGGATTTCGAAAAAGTGGCCATTTTTTTGGAAAAGTGGACCTAACCCCATGAATGGTCCCTTTTGGACTTTTTACACATTTTGGGACCTTTAATATGTTATTAGTCTATGTCTTGAATGCCGACAATGTCAACACCTGCCATCATTGCAGCCCATGAATAGTTGATGGGCTTCCTTCTGTATAGGGTACGCACATTGGTATGTGGATACTACAAGTGGTTGTGAAGTGCTACTTCGATCGTTTTC
>JAMKCH010059899.1:0-25872 GCA_023653785.1 Ophioderma brevispina | reverse complement strand
TTTTGTTTTTAAACATGTTATAAGCATTAAAACTGAGTAAATTTTGTTACGTTAGAGAGTCATCCCACACTGGTTGCGTAGTGGCCGGCCCCTCGTGGTCGTGGTCAGGCGCGTGAGATATTGCTCAGCAGGCAATAATTTCGCGTATCAAGGACCGCTAAATGGACCACCCATGGTTAGCGCCTGACATGGCGACGCGACGATCGTGCTGCATTGTTATTGGAAAGACTTTCACGATTCGTTAGTTGAAAAGTAAACCTATATTAGGTAGAATATTATTTTGTTTTTAATAACTGAATTTGATTTTTTCACTATTTCCTCATTAAAGTACATATACGGTACGTTTGTTTTTTTAATGAGTGAAAATGAGCGGATTACTTTGCCGTTTATTGTCGTTTATATGCTGACTTGGAGCGTGCCCGAAGTGGGCAGAAATTATGCCACTTCAGCATAAATTTCATACACACTGATCCGCACACTCCCCGTTCTTTTACGCACACTATTTAAACATGGAAGGTAATGGTGTGATCTTGTGAATTTGTCCTTGGCATAAATGCATTTTTTTTCGGGAATGCATTAATATTTTGACTTCAATTCAAGAACATTTAACCAGTTTACTGATTTCTTTATGATGACCTTGGTCTTCTTTTCGTAATATCCACTTGATGATTTTTTAATAGTTGGCTAATAAGTGTCCGTTCCTAAGTATGACTAAATCTCCGATTCTGTCCATATCAGGTTGCTTCTGGTCTTATCATTTGCAGGGTATTCAGTTCGGGGGAACCTGAAATTACAAGACCAGTGCTCGTTATTTAGAGACGGTCTCATAATTACGAGACCGTCTGTATCGTATTATAAGACCCGTCTCTTAATTACGAGACGCTTAACACTGGTTCAGAATTCGGCACCTTACGAACTACTTCGGCATCCCAGCCTACTTGCACACACTCCTCTGACATGTTTTACTTTAAATTCACTTGTAAATCGAATTTCATCTACGCAAATTCCCATACAGCCTCAAATACATCGAGATGGTTGTAAAATAGTATCCAGTTCTTTATGCTACCATAATTAATTTAGATATTTGGTTTTATTTTTCACACGACTTGAGCAGCCGGCTCATCCTCGCCATGGTGAACAACGATGATCAAGCCGGATGTACAGGGGAGGGCGGCCAGAAATCTCAGTTTAAGTGTCGCCATTGGTTTAACACTAAAAAGCGAAATCTTGCCAAAAATCTTCCTTTTTTATGCGGTCAAGGAATATTTCCTTTTCCAAACCCGTTGGAGCTGAATCAACTCTACTGTGTAAGGGTTATTTCTGACTACTCCTTTTTGTCCCCCCCCCCCCCCCAATGGCTATGTTTACTGTAAACACGTGGAATAGGAAAAAAATATCAAAAGTTCTTAAAAATTTTGGCCTGGAAAAAATGGCACATGTAGACCATTGCGTCTCTCTCTGAAGCAAGGTCCACAAATGGACAGAACTGGACATCACAATTCATAATCAACGACGGGATCTACCATATATACAAGACGTCAGCCAATATTCTTTTACATTTAAATAAGGGAGATAGATATAATTGATTGAAAAGAGATATGTCATTCTCAAAAAACAAAAACAGACTCTGTTCTTTTCTCGTTTCCTTTGTCTCGCCTTAAAGATGCAACAAGGATTTCACAATCAAGTGTCCCTAAAAAATCAAGTACTGAATTTTGCCTTATGTAAAGCGTTTCCATAAAAATATCCCCATCTGAAATATTCTTTGTAGAAAAATTGTGAAATTTCTAATGTCCCGTTATAGGAGCCAATACCAATCATCCTATGTTTTTTTTTTATTGAAATATATCGAAACTCACCCCTTTTTTCACTCTTTAAGACATTTCTGTAGCCAAATCCAGGTAGAAATGCTTTGATTGTCTAATCTGTATGAATTACTATTATGACACAATATTTGGTGCTTCAATAATCCTCTCGTTGCACCTTTATTCTGGCCTTAACCTCTGATGTTTGTTTCCCGCTGTCGTTCCCCCTGAATTAGAATTAAAGATTTTTCCCACATACAATGTTGTCTGTTTTATTTTTGTAGGATGCTTATAAAATCTATGAAGATTTTGCTTTTAAAATTTAAAGAATATTCTTAAACACTTGTAAACAGGCCGGGCGTAAAATAGGGATCTACACTTTTCCGATTTCAAATCTAGTCACTTATGATTTTTTAATATTATGTCTCACTTTAACAATAAAGAGGGAATTCTCCCAATTCTTGAAATAATATTATAACCTCTCAATAAAATATGGCCTGACCATTCTCTTTAATTCACTTACTTTTATCCCAATCGGGATCGCAATCAACCACCAAATTCAATATCAATCACTGGGGGCGGGCCGCGATAATTTTTGCTGGAATGTTGTTTGATAAATGGGAGAAATTGCCTGGGCCAACGCCCCTGGACCAGCGTGCTCGGCAAACCCCATTTATATAATCAGCACGAGTAAATTCGCCTAGGATTGACCGTTATTCCAATTTGCTTCTTCACATTTGGTTAATTTTCCCCCTCGCCAGGCATGTTCACTGTCATTTTTAATTTGCCTTGTGAGATAAGATGACATTTTACTTGTGCAATTAAACCGAATATCCGATACCATTCGACTTCATCATATCATGTTAGCCTGAGATGGAATATTCGATCTCAGATGTTAGCATACCTCCACAAGATGAAACCCTATCCAAACAAAAGTATACATTTAATTCCTGTGAGGGATTCATGAAAAGTCCATATGGCATTTAAAACTAGATGTGAGTTAGTTTCAACAGATAGAACAGGCACTCTTGAAAAAAAAATATGACTCTTCTCTTTCTTCATGAATTTCCTTCCAAGAATGCATACTTGTTTGGGTGTCAAATATTGTCAGAACACCCGTCCATTTCTCGTCAGAACACTAAGCTACCTATTTACATACGAACTGCATCATGAGCCTTTAAAAACAGCCTTTCCATAAAAATGAAAAAACTCCCCGTCCGACAGCCCCCTTAGAGAACTGTCAGTAGAAACGAGTCCATATATTCAGGAGATGTTGTTCAAATATTACTCAAAAAGAAGCCAGTCCTAATTTTAAGGCATCATCTTGAAAACTGAGCCATCTAAAGCGCTGCCAATCATCAGAGAGCTCTTTAAATTACTCTTTCCTGAATAAAATGGATTTAGTTCTGCTGGCCATCTGAAGTTTCCCATTTAAGATTGTAAGGATTGTCAATATATGAAACACGTCCATATGGAGAATCTTTGTTTAGCACTAGCCCATTTTTTTAAACAGTGTAACTTAAAGGCTCATAACTTAAAAAACTAAGCTACTATGCATCATGGATATAGAGCTCTTTAAAATCAGCTTTTCCAGAAAAAATGGACAGAGCTCCGCCGTCGGACAGCCCCATTTAAGGAACTGTCAGTGGGAACTAAGTCCAAAGAGAACAGTTTTAAATGCTTGAAAGTTAAAACTATTCTAAACTTTTCAAACTTCAAAACTCCAAAACAAAACCCTATACAATTCATTTGGTTTGTAGGTCTATCCCTTTGTACCATTTAAGATAAATTGTTAAAATCCTTCGAAGACATTTAGGCATACATCAGTTTAAATGGTTAACAAAAAAATTTTGATTTCCGCCATTGGTTAACACGTAAAAGCGAAATCTTGCCAACAAATTCTTCTTTTTTATGCTGTCAAGGAATCTTTCCTTATTCCACCGTTGTACTGAATCAACTCTACTGTGTAAGGGTATTTTCTGACTACTCTTGTCCAATGGCTATGTTAACTGTAAAACACGTGGATAGGAAAAAAATATCAAAAGTGTCTAACATTGGCCTGGTAAAACGCACATGTAAGACGCAGTGCGTCTCTCTCTGGAAGCAAGGTCATAAAATGGACGAACTGACGTCCATATATAATGGAGATTTTTTAATATTACTCAAAATGAAGAACGTCTCAATTTTAAGGCATCATCTTGAAAACTGAGCATCTACATCTGCTGGCTCACTGAGAGAGTCTTTAATTACTCTTTCCTGAATAAAATGATTGGAGTTCTGCCATCTGAAAGTTCCCATTTAGATTTAAGGAATTGTCAATATTGACACAGTCCAGATGGAGAAGATGTTTGAGCAACCTTAGCACATTACAGTGAACTTTAAAGGCTCTAACTTAAAACTAACTAGCTACCTATGCATCATGAGATAGAGCTCTTTAAAATACAGCTTTTCCAGAAAAAATGGACAGAGCTCCGCCGTCTGACAGCCCCATTTAAGAACTGCAGTGGGAACTAAGTCCAAAGAGAACATTTTTAATGGCTTGAAAGTATAAAACTAAAACTATCTAAACTTTCAAAGCTGGAAAACTCCAAACAAAAACCACTATAACAATTCATTGTTTGTAGGTCTATCCCTTTGCACCATTTTAGATAATTGTTAAAATACCTTCATAAGACATTTAGCATACAGCAGTTAAATGGTTAAATTTTAGATGTCGCCATTGGTTTAACACGTAAAGCGAAATCTTGCCAAAAAAATTCTTCTTTTTATGCTGTCAAGAATATTCCTTATTCCAAACGTGGAGCTGAACAACTCTACTAGTACTGTTGTAGGGTTTATTTCTGACTACTCTTGTCAATGGCTTGATTTACTGTTAAACACGTGAATAGGAAAAAAATATCAAAAGTGTCTTAAAATTTGGGGTCCTGGTAAAAACGCACATTTACGACCGTGCAAGTCTCTCTCTTGAAGCAAGGTCACAATGGACAGAACTGATGACGTCCATATATAATGGGATTTTTTTAAAATCTTACGTCCAAAAGACGAACATTCTAAATTTAGGCATCATCTTGAAAACTGAGCCATCTACATGCTGCTGCATCATGAGAGAGAAGAGAGCTCTTTTTAAAATTTACTCTTTACATGAATAAAATGGATGGAGTTCTGCCATCTGAAAGTTCCCATTTAAGATTTAAGGAATTGTCAATATTGAACACAGTCCATATGGAGAATATTGTTTAGCAACAGTAGCAAATTACAGTGTAACTTTAAAGGCTCATAACTTAAAACCAAGCTACCTATGCACATGAGATAGAGCTCTTTAAAATACAGCTTTCCAGAAAAAATGGACAGAGCTCCGCCGTCTGACAGCCCCATTTAAGGAACTGTCAGTGGGAACTAAGTCCAAGGAGAAACATTTTAAATGCTTGAAAGTATAAAACTAGTCTAAACTTTCAAAGCTTGAAACTCCCAAACCCAAAACCACTATAACAATTCATTGTTTGTAGGTCTATCCCTTTGCACCATTTTAGATAAATTGTTAAAATACCTTCAGAAGACATTTAGCATACAGCAGTTAAATGGTTTTAAATTTTAGACATAATCAATTTAATACTAATGTGAGTGAACCATCCGAAAGTCGGGAGAAAAACACTGTCGGAAACCAACTTTTAACAGACTTTATAAATTGAAAATATTTCAAATCTACGTTATTTTATTCACTTAGAAAAAAGATATTGCCTCTTTCCTGAGCCTGATGTTCCGTATTTACTTATTTTCTGACTTTTTATACACTTTATTTTTATTTTATATACGCGACCATTTTCCGTATTTTTTACCGGGGAAAACGTACGTCCGTATTTCGCATATTTATACTAGTTGGATGTCGGGAAAAGTTAAGGAAAAATGGTTGTGGAATTTGCAAGATCTTCTTTGTGAATGAATTGGACAGTGGATGATAACCCTGTCAAGGAGAAGTGACCAAATAGGGCTAAGCCATGCTTTTTGGGGAGAAGAAAACTTGTTGTGGTCTATGGAGTTTTGAAGGGTTTTTGTGAACTGAAACTTCATCTTGTCTTATGACAGAGAAATCTAGCCATTACCCACTCCTAATTTGACATAAATTGCAGGTTGAAGTCTTATTATTTGATTTATGCAGTTGTAAGGATGGGTTATGGCCATTTTTTTGTGTGTAGTGTACATTACTTCAGAACAGGGGCAGACCCAGGAATTCTCAGGGGGAGGGGGGAAGTCAATATTTGCTTGCCGACACATTTTTCTTTCAGCGGTTCAAGATCTTTAAGTGGGGCGGGGGGATCAAAACGAAATCTTTTTGAAGCACTAAATAACGGCACAAAGTAAAGTGCATGCCTTTAAATCCACCTCTGCTTCAGAAGACAGAAGAGTGCTTGATTTGTCCGACAGATGTAATAAACAAGGGCAAGGACAGAAGTAGACATAGATGAGTGGGAGCCAAATTTAATTTAATTTCTAACTCTAAAAAGACACGCACACATGCACAACACCAGGTACAAAACTACATGGGAACAAAATAACATCACAGAGACTGAAAGCAGAAATGAAGAATGAGTGTATGGGAGCTAGTTTTTGTACCAAGAATTTTGATTCTGACACTTTTGACATACAAAACATTGCCTATACAGTCTTTGTTTTCCTCTTTCAGTTTCGGTCCTTTATTGGTTAGTAATTGAGACCACTTTGTGTCAGGGACCTCCGGTCAAATGTCAAAAAATTTTGTGCATATAATTAAAATTATTAACAGTTCACAGGAGTTCATCAGTGGGAGGCACAAAGGTTGTGTAGATGTCTCAACTCAACTCTTTTAACTCAAAATCATGGTAAGGGATATGAATACATAAATGATGATTGATGATTCATGAAATAAGGAAATCTTGAAATTCACACTGCAATGCCTAGGGTCCCCAGGAAGCACCAATTTAGAGAGGGGTATATTAAGCCAGGGGGGGAATGGAGGATTTATTTAAAGGGGAGAACCCGAAAAATTTTGTAAGAGCAGGGGAACATGAATTTCTTCATCAACGCGAGGAGAGGGGGGAGGTGGGAGGGGGGTGGGGTTTTTTTTTTTTTTTTTTTAAATGGGGAAATCAAGCATGATCAAGGGGGTGGGGGGATGTGACATTTTGAATGAAGCAAGGGGGGGGAACGTGAAAGTGTTTGCTGAAAAATAGTTGAAAAATCTCCATTTCCCCCCCTGGCCTAAATAATGACGTCCGTAGAAAATTGTCATTGGTTTTGAACACAGCAAAATACATTCGGATACTACTCTGTACATGCTGTATCACAGGCAATATTCAATTATGCGAATAAAGCACAATGTATACCTAACAGCTAGCCTCTAGCTAAGGTAAATAGAAATTATGTCCTTTAACACATAAAAATGAAATTTTTACCCCCAAAAAAATAAAAAAATCTGCATAATATTGCAGATTTTTTTTTTTTTTGCTATGTAGTAGTACAAGATAGGCATATTTTCCAATTCCAAACAATTCCTGTCGAATTGGGAATTAGACTCCACTGTAAAAATAAGGATTTAACATATTTGGTAGGCCAGAATCATGAGAATGGGCCATTAGGCCGTAGGATCACCCATGACCGACTGTTTGACCAACCCAACCGGCACAACATCAAAAAATTGATGTAATTTAAGTTGGGGAAGTTCACTGAGTTGATATATGTTGGCTGACTGACATCGTCCAAATAAAATAACGCTAAAATTATGAAATTATTAAAATAGTGATGTTTTATTTATAAAAATAGAAAAAAAGGAGCAAATAGAGGTAAGAGATGAGTAAAAAATGTAAAAGAAGAAATGCTAGAGATAACAGAAAATTGGGGGGGGGGGGTGGGGTGGGGGGGTGGGGGGCGTGGGTGGGGGGGGGTAGTGGGCGGGGGGGGGGGGGGGCGGGGGCGGGTGGGGGGGGGTGTGGGAGGGGGTGGGGGTGGTGGGGGAGGTGGGTGGGGGGGTGGGGGGGGGGGGGGGGTGTGTTGGGGGGTGGGGGGGGGGACTGGGGGGGGGTGGTGGGGGGGGGGGGGGTGGTGCGGGGGAGGGGGTGGTGGTGGGGGGGGGGCCGGGGGGGGGGGGGGGGGGGGGGGGGGGGGGGGGCGAGGGGGGTTGTGGTTAGGCTGGGGGGGGGGGGGGTGGCGGGGGGGGGGGGGGGGGGGGTGGTGTGGGGGTGGGCGTGGGGTGGGGGTAGGGGGGGGGGGGCGGGGGGAGTGGCGGGGGGGGGCGGCGTGAGCGGATTGGGGGGGGGGGGGGGTTGCGGGTCGGGGCGTGGGGGGGTGGGGGGGGGGGTGGAGGGGGTGGGGGTTGGTTTTTTGGTTTTTGGGAAGAGTGGGGGGGAAGGGGTGGCGGGGGGAGGGAGGGGGGGGGATGGGGCGGGCGCGGTTGGGTGGGGGGGGGGGGGGGGTGTGGGGGGGGGTGGGGGGGGGGGAGGGGGGGGGGGGGGGTGGGGGGTGGGGTGGGGGGGGGGGGGGGGGGGGGCGGCGGGGGGGGGGGTGGGGGGGTGGGGAGTGGGGGGAGGGGGGGTGTGGGGGGGGGGGGGGTTGGGGGGGGGTAGGGGGGGTGGGAGGAGGGGCGGGGGGGGGGAGGGGAGGGGGTGGGGGGTGGGGTGGAGGAGAGAGGGGGTGGGGGTGAGTGGGGGGCGGGGGGTGGTAGGAAGGTGGTTGGTGGGGGGGGGGGGGGTGTTGGGGGTGGAGGGGTGGGTGCGTGGGTGGGGGGGGGGGCGTGGGGGGGGTGGTGGGGGGGGGGGGGGGGGGGGGGGGGGGGGGGGGGGGGGGGGGGGAGGGGGGAGCGGAGGGGGGGTGGGGGGGGGGGGGGGGTGGGGGGGCGGGGGGGGGTGGGTGGGGGGTGGCTGGGGGGGGTGGTGGTTGGGGGGGGGGCGGTGGGGGGGGGGGGGGGTGGGGGGCGGAGGGGGGGGGGGGGTAGGTGGGCGCGGGGGGGGGGGGGGGGGCGGGCGGCAGGGGGTTGGGGTGGTGTTGGGGGCGTGGGGTGGGGTGGGGGAGTGGGTGGGGGCGAGGGGGTGGGGTGTAGGGGGGGGGGGGGGGGGCGGTCGCGCGGGGTGGGTGTGGAGGGGGGCGGGGGGGGGGGGGGGAGGGGGGCGGGGGGGGGGGGGGGAGGGGTGGGGGGGAGGGCAGGGGGGGGGGGGGGAGGTGGGGGGGTGTGGCTGTGGGGGAGCGGGGCGGGGCGGGGGAGAGGGGGGGGGCGGGGGGGGCGGTGGGGGGGTGGGGGGGGGTGGGGTGGGGGGGGGTGGAGGGGTGGGGGGGGCTGGAGGAGGGGGGTGGGGGGTTGGTTTTTTTATTTGGGTGGTGGGGGTGGGGGGGGGGGGGGGGTGGGTGGGGGGGGTGGGTGGGGGGGGGGGGGGGGGGGGGCCAGGTGGGGGGGGGGGGGAGGGTGGGGGAGGGGGGGGGTGGGTAGGGGGAGGGCGGGGGGGGTTGGGGGGGGGGGGGGGGGGGGGTCGGGGGGGGCGGGGGTGGGGGGTTGGTTTTTTAGTTTTTGGGGGGAGGGGGTTGAGCGGGGGGGTGGGGGGGGGGGTGGGAGGGGGGGGGTGGGGGGGGGGGGGGGGTGGGGGGGGTGGGATGGGGGGGGTTTGGGGGGGGGGGGGGTAGAGGGGAGGGTGGTGGGGGGGGGTGGCGGGGGGGGGGGTGGGGGGGTGGGGGGGGGGGGGGGGGGGGTTGGGGGGGGGGGGGTGGGGGGGGGGGGGTGGGGGGGCGCGGGGTGGGGGGGGGGTGGGGGGGGGGAGGAGGGGGGGGGGGTGGGGGGGGGGGGGGGGGGGGGAGGGGGGGAGGGGGGGGGGGGGGTGGGGGGGGGGGGGAGGGGGGGGTCGGTCGTAGGGGGGGGGGGGGGGGGGGGGGGGGGGGGGGGGGTGGTGTGGGGCGCGGGGGGGTGGGGTTGGGGGGGGGGGGTGGGGGGGGGGGGGTGGGGGGGGGGGGGGGGGGGAGGGTGGGGGGGATGGGGGGGGGGGGGGGGCGGGAGTGGGGGGGTGGAGGGGGGGGGGGGGGGGGGGGGTGGGGGGAGGGGGGGGGGTGGGGGGGGGGGGGGGGGTGGTGGGTGGGGGGGGGTGGGGGGGTGGGGGGTTGAGGGGGGGGGGGTGTCGGAGGGGGGGGGTGGCGGGGTGGGGGGGGGGTGGGAGGAGGGCGGGTGGGGGCGGGGCTGGGGCGGGGGGGGGGGCGGGGGGGGGGGGGGGGGGGGGGGGGGGGGGGAGGTGGGTGGTGGAGGGGGTGGGGGGGCTTTTTTGTGGGGGGTGGGGGGTTGATGGGGGAGGGGGGGGGGGGGCGGGGGTGTGGGGGGGGGGGGGGGGTGGGGGGGGAGGGGCGGGGGGAGGGTGAGGGGGTGAGGGAGGGGTGGTGGGTGGGGAGGGGGGGGGGGGGGTAGTGGGGTGGGGGGGGTGGGGGGGGGTTGGGGGGGGGGGGGTGGGGGGCTGGGGGGGGGGGGGGGGGGGGGGGGGGGGGGGGGGGGGGGGGGGGGGGGGTTTGTGGGGGGGGGGGGGTTAGGGGGGGGGGGGGGAGGGGGGGGGGGGGGGGGGGGGTGGGGGGGGGAGGGGGGGTGGGGGGGGGGGTTGGGGGGGGGGGAGGGGGGGGTGGGGGGGGGGGGGGGGGGGGGGGGGGTGGGGGGGGCTGGGGGGGGGGGGGGGGGGGGGAGGGGGGGGGGGGAGGGGGGGGGGGGGGGGGGGGGGTGGTGGTGGTGGGGGGGGGGGGGAGGGGTGGTGATGGCGGGGGGGGGGGGAGGGGGTGGGGGTTGGTGTGAGAAATTAATATAAAAAAAGGGGAGGGGGGTTGGGTGGATGGGGGGGGGGGGAGGGGGTGGGGGGTGGGTTGGGGGGGGGGTGAGGGGGGGGGGGGGGAGGTGGGGGGGGGGGGGGTGTGGGTGGGGGGGGGGGTGGGGGGGGGGGGGGGGGGGGCGGGGGGGGGGGTGGGGCGGGGGGCGTGGGGGGGGGAGGGTGTGGTAGGGGTGAGGGGGGGGGGGGGGGTTGGGTGGGGGGGGAGCGGGGGGGTGGGGGGGGGGGGTGGCGGGGGGGTGTGGTGGGGGGGGGGGTTGGGGTGGGGGGGGGGGGGGGGGGGGGGGGGTGGGGGTGGGGGGGGCGGGGGGGGAGGGGGTGGAGGGGGGGGGGGGGTGAGATGGGGGGGAGGGGGGGGGGGGGGGGTTGGGTGGGGGGGGGGGGGGGAGGGGGGGTGCTGGGGGGGGGGGGGGGGTGGGGGCTGGGTGGGGGGGGGCGTGGAGGGTGGGGGGTGGGGGTGGGGGCGCTGGTGGGGGGCGGTGGGTGGGGGGTGGGGGGGGGGGGGGGTTTGGGGGGGGGGGGGGTTGGGGGGGGGGGGGGGGGGGGGGGGGGGGGGGGGGGGGGGGGGGGGGGGGGGGTGGGGGGGGGGAGGTGTGGGGGGGGGCGGAGGGGGGGGGGGGGGGATGTAAGGGGGGGGGGTGGGGGTGGGGGGATGGGGGCAGAGGGGGCGGGGGGGGGGGGGGTGGGGGGGGGGGGGGGTGCTGGGGGGGGGAGGGGGTGTGGGGGGTGGGGGGGGGGGGGGAGGGGTTGTGGTGCGGGGTGGGGGGGGAGGGGGGTGTGCGGGGGGGCGTAGAGGCGGGGGGCGTGGGGGGGGGGGGGGGGGTGGGGTGGGGGGAAGGTGGGGGGGGGAGGGCGGGTGGGGGGGGGGGGGTGGTGGCGGGGGGGGGGGGGTGGGGGGGGGGGGGGGGCGGGGGGGGGGGGGGGGGGGGGGGGGGGGGGGGGGGGGGGGGGGGGGGGGGGGACGGGGGGCGGGGGGGGGGGGGGGGGGGGAGGGGTAGGTGCGGGGGGGGGGGGGGGGGGTGGGGTGTTTGGGGTGGGGTTGGGGGGGGGGGAGGGGGGGGGGGGGTGGGGTGGGGTGGGGGGGTGGGTGGGGGGGTGGTGGGGGGGGGGGGGGGGGGGTGGGGCGGGGGGGTGGGGGGGGGGGGGGGGGGTTGGGGCGGGGGGGATGGGGTGGGGGCTAGAGGGGGCGGGGGGTGGGGAGGGGGGGGGGGGGGGGGGGGGGGGGGGGGGGGGGGGGGGCGGGGGGGTGGGGGGGGGGGTGGGCGGGGGGGGGTGGGTGGGGGGGCTCGTGGGCGGAGGGGGGGGTGAAGGTGGGGGGTGTGGGGGAGGGGGGGTCGGGGGGGGGGGTGGGGGGGGGGGAGGGGGGGGAGGGGGGGGGGGGGGGGGGGGGGGCGGGGGTGCGGGGGGGTGCGGGGAGGGTGGTGGGGGGGGTTGATAGGGGGGGGTGGGGGGGGGGGTGCTCGGGGGCGTGGGGGGGGGGGGGGGGGGGCGGGGGGGTAGGGCGGGGGAGGGCGGGGGGGGGGGTGGGGGGTGGCGGGCGGGACTCCGGGGTGGGGCGGGGGGGGGGGGGGGGGGGGGCGGGTGGGTTTGGGGTGATGGGGGGGGGTGGGGTTGGGGGGGGGGGGGGGGGGGGGTGGGGAGGGGGGGGGGGGGGGGGGGGGGAGTGGGGGGGTGGGGGGAGTTTTTTTTGTGGGGGGTTTTTGTGGGGAGTGGGGTGGGTGGGGGGTGGGGGGGTGGGGGAATTTGGGGGGGGGCCGTTTTTTTTAAGGGGGTGGGGGGGGATTGCGAGGGGGGGGGGGGGGGGGGGGGTGGGGGGGGTGGGGGGGGGGGGGCGGCAGGGGGGGGGGGGGGGGGGGGTGGGGGGGGGGCGGGGGGTTGGGGGGGGGGGGGGGGGGGGCGGGCGTGGGGGTGGGGGTGGAAGGGCGGGGGGGATGGGGGGGGGCGGGGGGGGGTGGGGGGGGGGGGGGGGGGGGTGGGGGGGGGGGGGGGGGGTGGTGGGGGGGTCGGGGTGGGGGGGGGTGGGGGGCGGGGTGTGGGGGTTGGGGGGTTTTTAATTTGGGGGGGGGGAATTAATTGGGGGGGGGTGGTGGGGGGGGTGGGGGGGGTGTGGTGGTGTGGGGGTGTGTGGGGGGGGGGGGGGGTGGGGTGGGGGTGGGGGGTGGGGGTGGGTGGGGGAGTTTTTGGGGGGAGGGGGTTGATAAAGCAAACTACAACACCCCACCCCTCCCCAAACCAAACAGCAAACACCCCACCCAACACCCAGAACACCCCACCCAATCCCCAACACCCTTGCAAAACCCCACCCCCTCACCGACACCCCGCAACACCCACCCCAACACCCCCAAACACCCACCCCCCTCACAATACAATCTGAACAACCACCCCACCCCTTCTTAACACCCCTCAAAAACCCCAAACCCCCGCAAACCCCACCCCAACCCCAATACCCCGTAACTCGCCTCCCCCTTCCCCAACACCCCGGCAACACACCAGACCCTCACAACATCCCGGCAACAACCTACCCCCTCACCAACACCCTCACCCCTCACCAACACTCCCACCCCCCCCCAACACTTTACCCCTCCCCAGCACCCGCAACACCCCCTCCCCTAACACAATGCACACCCCCCCACCCCCTCCCCCACACACTTGCACAACAACACCCCCGCCGCCAAAATCCCTGCCACACCCAACCCCCTCCCCACACCCCGCCGACAATACACCCAACCCCCTCCCCAACACCCCACCCCTCCCATATGGCCTAGTTAGTCTAATGTAGCGAAGGAATTTGCCTATCCGACGTACAGTTTCAGAGGAGACAGCAATACGCATATTAAAGGTAGCTCATGTGCATGACCTAAGCCGCTTGGCCGCATATATACATACTTTAAATTGCAAAAAGAAGATGTACCCATAATAGGGTTTATCAGCGCAGGAATTTTGAGTATCCAAGAACAGTGTCAAAAATATAGCAATACGCTGATTTTGCTACAATTAGCTCATTTGCATACTCAATTTGCCCCACTACGCCCAAAACATAATCAGGTCGAGAACACACCTACTCTTAGCCCGCTTATCTGTTTCTACCAAGTTATATCAATATACGCCTTACGGAACTCCAGAAAACTTGGACCGGCCTTGCAGGAAATTGGCATAATAAAATAAATAACAATAAATTATGCAAATGAGAGACTTATTAGGCATATTTTACTCCCAAAATCAACTCAGGTTGAGAACTCACAACCCGCTTCTTTCCACAGTTCATCATTGTTGCCCTTACGGGAACTCCAGATAAATGGTATACAACATGGGTAACATTTTATCACGGTACGGTTGTGTTGTGGTGGGTTATGGTACAAACGGACGGCCGAACGGACGCTGCTCATTTTATAGTCCCCGTTCCGAACTCGTTCGGCGGGCGGGGGGACAATAAACAGCCGAGACAGGGCCTGTACGTGACCCGGACCGTGACGGGCTGTGGAAAGAAATTCACACTGATCTTGACATTGTGATTTAGTTAGCATATGGATATGCCCACACCAAACTGTCACCACCTAAAACCCGCACTAATACCGAGACTCAGGTTCTTAATTACAAGACCGTCTCATTATTTACAATACTGTCCCCATGACCCGCGCTGGTTTTGGGTCTTGTAAAAATTTCGAGGAGTCTCGTATAATTTCAGGTTCCCCCGAACTGATGTAGTGATACCTTACTGGTTACGTACGTGCTTAAAATCTGATTTTTGATGATTTTTTTCGATGCTGATTAGCAAATCACTGATAGTGTCTTGAATGGTCATTGTTTGCTGTATTGACGACACCAATAGGTTCTTGGGTTAACCAAACCAGAGGTCACTTATTTTTAACAATAACCACTACTCGTTATCATCTAGACCTTAGTTTGGTAATTCAGATTTCGGGGCAATGTACATGTTAATGAGAACACTATAATGTGAAGGGAACTCCTTTTGGCTTAAGCTAAAACTTTGACCCAAATATCGTGAAGTATTATTATTCTCACGGTCGCAGTGGGTCATAAAAATAGGCTATTCCTTACCCTCCTTCTGAATACTGAGTGAAAGATTTACTAATGTGGTTGAACAGGAAGGTCACTATATCTAAACGCAGCCTAACTTTTGAAAAATCAATTCCAACTTCTCTATAATGTTGTGCATTTTGATATTGTCTCAATCACCTTTTCAAGAAAAATTTAATCCATCCGTCAAAGCTGAACGAATTTCCAAAGAGAGAATTTATCCCAATACTCCAATGCAAAGTTTCAGTCCAGATGGGGGAGTAGGCAAAAATAGAGCAAAATACCCGGATATTGCGACCGTTGAGCAATACGTCTGCTCTAGACAATCATCAATCCAATCTGCATCATTGAAATCGTTATATGTCCTTTGGATAAGATAAATTCAAAGGGAAAAAAAAGACACTTCCGTTTTCAATGAACAGTTAGTTGATGTTTTTTTTTACTGTGTTGATGTACCATTTCGACGCATGGTTTGACGGCTTGTCAGGTACCTAGATATATCCACGGGCGTATGAACTTGAAAAGAAAGTGTTAGATCTTGTGGAGTGATTGAACATGTAGGATTCGTATTATTATTGAATGGGGTATCTTTACCAGTCGTTTACAAAATAAATTGGGCCATCGCCATATCGCGCAAGTGGTATGTGAATGGCACACAGGCTTACTATAAAAAACTTTAAAAATTCCAGCGCATGATCTGAAAATATAAATAACAGGGCAATAACAGACCTAGTTTCGGGTACCCGCAACCCTAATTGTATCCCCATAGGTCTACATTGGGTTGCGCGCAATATGGGATTCCGCGCGAAAAAGGCTATGTACATTCCCAGAAGCAATTATGCATGCAGACGTTGGGTCACACATTATGCCCCATGAGCAGTCTACAGGATTAATGTTAACTAAGGCACTTTGGGGTCTGTATATCAATGCGATTACTCACGTGTTTGAGGAAAAAATCTGGCAGTTTTCATCGGCTTCTATCAAGGATTCTATCGCAGCAGCGGCCAGGTGTTTACATCTCACGAGGTATCTATAAAACGACGCTCCATTGGCCACTGACCTGTGGAGAGCGCAGGTCATATGGCGTATCGGCCGTGACAGGCCGCCGATCCCCTTGTTCAATTTTCACGTTCGTTCAACATGCTCTTTTTGGGAGCTTAGGTGATTGCGTATATTGCAGACTACACAGCAGGGACATCATGAATAAAAACGGTCACAATCAACTCGCTGTGCTAGACAATGGACATCACAGGTTTAGCAGTCTAGCTCACAGTGGTTTTTAAAACAAAACAAAACTTTTCATTTTTTTTTTTTCTTGTACACTAGACGCAGTGAATTTTATCAGTAAAAGATTCATTGATTGAGTCTTACGTATAAGACTTAAAATTGAATTTAGAATAATGTGTGTACTCTAACTTGTTCAATTGTATGTTTTGAAAAAAAAGTATTTCCAATGGAGGCGCCTGCATCGCAACTCCGTTGTGCCAGTGTGCCTGGATGCTAATTTAAACACTGCGCAGCAACAACAATACGAATTGCATATGCGCAACATTCAAATGCAAAATTGACCGCAAAATCCCGGATGGTAATCGAAAGCAGCAGCGACCACTTTGATCAATGTGAGATTGCAGCCGAGTGTCGGTACCGTGGGTAAGTATTTCATGCATTTTCGGCTGTTACCCGAACAATTCCACAGAGTTACTATTCATAGAATGGCTATTGGGATTATAACTGTCGCTGGAGACGTTTAGGAAACGTAAGTTACGTTCTAAAAAGGAATTTTGAAGAGCCACATAAGTTGAGTCCATTTTCCCGTTAAGAAAAATCGGCTTCGTAAAGGGGGGTACTGATCGACTATAAACCAGGACCTGTAAAAATGGGGTGACGGGGACCAAATTTGGATCCTTAAATCTCCGTAAGCACTAGGCATTCTCCCGGGGAGGTCTCACATTGGGATGAAGTAGGGCCGCCTATAAGACCCTCAATTTAGGCCATTTCAGTTCCAGAAAACCCTACTTTTTCTGTCAAAGCTATATTTCTACCAAATTTTATTCAAAAAACCTCATAAAAGTAGATCGATATTGAGTAAAATCGACAGCTTATTTGAAATAAAAATTCTTTTGAAAACCTAGTCCGGATAATAGTAATTTTTTAGGCTTAAATCAGTCAGGAACTTAATTTTAAATCTGGGAGGCACTTACCTATAAAAACAAAGTTGAGAAAAAGTTCTACATCACGGTAATTGAAAAATTAGGATGCATTCAAAGTTTTAAGATTCCTACAACAACATAAAACCTACCCTGATTGATAATTGCTTTTGATAAAGTTAATTCATCTCATCTCCAGTGGCCCCACATTAATTTCCTTTTCGAAATCAATACGCCCGTGAGATAGATCAAGCTACCTGGCAATGGATATTATGACATGATGCCTCTAAACACAATGTTTATTTAAATTAGAGAATGCCCAAATAGTCTCTTAGTGTACATAAAAAATCCTACCCCCTTTCGTACATTCAAGAAAAGAGAGCCATGTTACTACTTCTCTGGTCCAAATAGCTTCAAAATTCGTAATTTATCTTCATATACAAAGACTGGCCCGTAATACTACGTGCGTTCACACCATGTTACTGGCACCGACACAGCGGAACAAGTTCCAAAGTCCCGTTCAAACACTCCAAACAATACCCATAAATACTCGTAAGTTGTCACATCATTTGAACCCTGGTAGACCAAGGTGTGACCTTAACCTGTATGGCTCAGGTGGGGACTCTTAGACGAAAAATGTGGATTCTGCCTTGGGTCCTAAAATTCATCCAAAATGTCAATGTTGGGTATTTTTCAAGCCGTGAAACTGCAGCATATGGAAGAGAAGGTATGTTAGTTCTTTTCACATGAAAAGTTGGAGGTACTTGGTTTTGGTGTCGAAATCGGGTGGAATTTCTTGCAAACTTATCTCGGTGCATCTCCAGAAAATGGTTACGTTCTTGGAACCAAGATGGGCCGTTCAATAATAACGTACAGTGTTCAAGAATAATGTCGACCCTCTGGATTCAGTTACTGGCACTATACTACCACTGACTACTAACAACTTACAAGTACACTGTACAGTACCTGTCATGACTGTACACAGTCAGTAGAGTGACTTTCATGATACCAGAATGTATATTAAAGAGACATGAGGAATTTCCAAGAAAAAAGAAGCGCCCACAATTTTTTTTGAACCCGGGATTTTTCCATATTTGTGGGGGGGACTATTAGTAGTGATAACTGCTCACCTCGGGAAACTTCGCCAACGAGGGCGAAGCCCGAGGGTGAGCAATGATCTAATTGCACGAAAAGTTTTAGTTTTTATTTACTCCCACTATTTCGTATCTCTCCCAGCATGCATTGAAAAACTCTTATCTAAATTTTATTCCACAGCACCAGTAGCAAATTAGTCTCTATCTGCTTTTCGGGTTAAAGAAAGTCTTCCATGTAAAAACCGTATGCACTAGAAATTCCCGTCGATGACCGGTCTCGCACGGTCAGGGAAGTAGTGTTACGCTGGTTCCCTGCAAATTTGGTCTCTCACCATTTCACAATTGACAAAGTCTGAGCCATGAAGCGAACTAGCGAAGACCGAGGCGCATGGAACCAGTGTAGTCAGCCGTTCCGTCAGTGTTTGTTGATTCGCACTGGAGGACATTTTAGGGCTTTGAGAAGGAAATTCAGATTCGTTGGATTTTGACATGAAGGTAAACAATCTGATTCCGGTGACTATTCGGATCATGATAGTCTCAGTATTTATAGAATTTCCATTTTGAGGGCCAAATGCTTCAATAGGGGGCAGGGGTGCAAACATTGTTCTTTTCCTCAGAGCAACATGCAATCTTCACATAGATACCTACAAGACTTTCACCATTTCCTTTCCTCAGAGCGGCGCTCACAAGCTCCCCATTTTTTTTGCACCCCGATGGGGGAATGGGGGGATAGGCTGTGGGTAGAAACAATTCCGCAGCCTATTCATTTGTAGCGTATAAAATTACGAAAAGCATTTTTGAATACACTTTTTCCCAGACCTCGCGCTGCATGCTCGAGGTCTGGTTCTGAACGTACTTAATATTAGCAACGTTGTTAAAAAGAGAATGTTCGTGTGGTGACTCTGGGGGTTAGTGCGGGAGAGGGTACCCTTCCCCGCGAAGTGGGAAAAGCTTGCAACAGTCCACTTCCTAGATACTGTAACAATTTTGCTTTCTCTGTAGTGACAATTTTGGGGAGGGGCACTCCCATCTTGGAGGTGACGCGCATATAAAGCAGCCCTGGGGGATTTAGTAGGGGGGTCTCCCTCTTTCCCCTATTTTTTTTTTCGCTGAACATAGGGCACCCTTCAACATCGCATAGGACACTATACGCATTGTAGCGAATTGTATAAAAATGAAATTTTTTACCACAATGGCGCCCTGTAGATGTTTGAAGAATGATTGTACAGCAGGCCGCTGGGTTACCTTGTTATGTAGATGGGGGAATGTAGAATAGCCCCCCCCCTACTCTCAGAATTTGGATCTGACTGCGAAAAAAATTTGGCGCCCCCTCTATTGATAACTCCTTGATCCCCCCTTGGTAGGGGCTGATAAAAACGCATTTTCAGCATCGCTGGGTCACCCAAAGACCCCAATTGTATTTTTAAAAATGTTTTAATTTTTTATATTTTTTTAATTTGTAACCAAACTATCATCAATACCCTATCTTTGTGTGGGCAAAATTTGGAATGTTAACGGTGGGGGTCAAAGACCCTTTATTGGTGACATTTTGAAAAATTTTCCTACAACATACCCCATTGGGAGAAATTTAGCAAATTTGTCACCCTGAAAACAACCCCTATTTTGGGGCATTTTGGGCTGTCACTCACCCAAAACCCCCTTTTTTGAGTACTCTGTCACCCGAATGCCCTGGGTTTCAAAGCGCGCCAGCATTACAACCATATTCATTTCATATGTGATTGCTCCCCCCTCGAGAGCAATGAACTAATGTTGCCTGAATAGTCAACTGAATTTTAGTGCCCTATTCTTCACTTTTGTAGGCGGACTAATGAGCCGAGGACTAATCTCCGGCCCACTGGTTGTAGATCCTAGCTAGTTACAATTGCAATTCACAAAGGCGAACTAGGTTAAAGTAGTAGTGACATTGTTTCCCGACTAAAAGATGTTAGTAGGAGTGGGTATAGGAACAGTGTTGAACTAAGACAAAATGCCACGGGCCATTTGGCCCTTGCTCTCAATCTTTAGGGACCCTCGCTATTTTTTCATGGCCCGAACACAATAACCGCAATTTTTAAAGAAAAGGGATGTGGAGGATGGGTTCACTTTCTAATAAAGATAAAACTTACTTGGTTTTTGCAGTTAGAGCAAAATAATAGATTCAACTTACACGTAAAACTTTCGAAAAACATTAACCCCCCGACCGCATCCTTTTTTTTTTTTTATTAGGAAATTGTGTAACCTCGTCACATCCCAATGGGTTGGCGCAGCGTATCATTCACCTCGCCTTTTACCAGTACCACTGACAATTTCCCAAAAGCCATATGAGAGCCATTTTGCTAGCATTGCTGCTTTGCAGACCTTCATCCAGCCCCCACCCTGCCCAGTAATACTTTATATTAGGACTGGACTAGATCGACATGAATGATAATAGTAAACCTGGGGCAGGCCTACTCTTCCAGAATGAGGTAATCACCCATTTTCATCACTGCAATTTCAAAATTCTGCAACAGAAAACGTGTAATCATTCACTGTAGTAAAGTTTGCAAGTATGTTGCAGAATTCAGAAACCGTCGGGTTCGGGAAGGCCATAAGAACCTATCCTTACTCTATCAATCGAGGAAACAGCATCTACTTGATAACATGACACATAGACATTTTAATAAGTTCTGGGATATTGACTTCGTTTTGCAGCATTTACTCGTTCGTTCGTCGATCTCGTGCAAGTCCAAAATCACAGTGGAAGATCCGTCCTTTAACAGCTGATAGTTTCATCAACCAGTTGATCCAGGCTTGGAATTCCTCTTGGGGACTTGTAAACCTCACCGTCCAGCATGATGTGGCTAAGGTTGTGGCCCTCCACAATCGCATTTTGTGAGGTTTTTTTCTACTCCGATCTTGTGAAAGGAAGTTCTTTGTACGACCAACGCCAGATCTGAGTCTGTTGATGTTGAGACCCCATGGTTTCCTATCAAGGTCACAGCCTTTGGGCTGCTAGATGGGCTGTCCACAAACTGCTTAAGTTCAAAGTAGAGGATGACAATTGCTCAAACCATCTGTCATTAATCCAGTATGATCGATAGGATACGGCGACTGCAGTGTCATGGGATTGGGTAGCAAAGTGATTCCGTGGGACTTCTCCTGATCCTCAAAGGGGTTGGTTGGTGGGATTAGACTACCCAGGTTCATCACCTTCTTGGCGATCTTGACCGTCTGAAGGTTCCTCCTATGATTTGCAGGAGCTATGCCAGACAGAATTGGGAGGTATTCTACAGGCCGTGTCGCCAAAAGGCAAACCACTAACAAGTCTCATTGGGGCATCATTCAGAACTACATCAATCTTGCGTTAATGTACGCTGTGACTCCTTACTGGTGCAGCTTATTCAGCATTGGATTAAGTGCCCAAGGCAACAGTTTGACTAATTTAAAATCTTTAAAAAATCAATGGGGGACAAAAGTCTTTTGTTGGCCCGGTGTTGGCATGATGTTAGCCTGTGTTTTTTCATCACTACACAAAAAGTCCCTCTTTGAAGTTGTGTACACGCCTAGAGACATGCCTGTTAGAATTGACTGCACTACAAGAGGCGCCCTGACTAGCTATTTAAGCTCTTACACGAAATGAAGTTTGGGATTTTGTTGTCAAATGAGTTTATTAGATAAATGTCTGGTCTGACTATCCGTGTGTTTGATTGTGCCACAAACATAATAACCTTGCATTGCCGAGCTAACTTCCAGATGTGAAATGTCATTAAATTCTTGGATTTTCAGCAACTCGCTTCCGCTTTTTAAGTTACCCGTTTTTGCCGGATGTTATTAACATTTTATTGGTGACAAAGTTAGTTTGATCATCTGATATGTACAATGAATGATAATTTTTGACAAAATGATCGATTTTCACGGGCCAAACGGGCCCTTAGTGCAGTTTTTCAGTGGGCCCTCCATTGATTTTCAGGGCTACGGGCCCGAGGGCCCGTCTTATTTTCAACACTGTCTAGGATGGTGCTTCCTTCGGGTCACCAGTTCAGAACCCTTGCATTATGTGGTTTTCAAGACCGCTTTTTGAATGGAAACGTTGATGTTTAACTTCCCAAAAATTGCAAATCGGGTAATAAAATAACTCACCGAATACACACAAATTTCCAAAATTTCAAAAAATATCCTTAAAATTTTTTGATACCCCCTAATACCGACGGTATTTGTTTTGAATCCCCTTTTGGGGACCTAAATTTAGAGTAGGTACCACCCGTCAAAACATACTGTCGAATCTGAATTTTTGCAAAATAAATTCCTGTAATTTTCCTTAAATCTTTAGGAGTATCTTGGTGAACCATATAAATGACAGGATATTTTTTTTAGGATCCCATATCTCTCAGATTACACTGAAAGCAGTTTCCACAATGGCAGTTGTAAAATAATGTTTACGTTATGCTTACTTGTATACAACTTGCTGCACCATTTGTCCAAAAATCAAGTTTTGTCTCACAAAAACAAAAAACAAGACTTCGTGGCCGGAAAGACTTCAAACACATATCACATTCAATTATTGCCCAAAATACTGCTTCCCTCTAACCAAACCATTGACAGAAGTTCAAATTCCACCGCAATGGCAAAATGCGTACCACCCCCTACCCCCCCCCCCCTTATGTGCACTCTACTTGTCTTCTGCCAACACATTTTTTAGACCCTCAAATGTAGACCATTTTAATATACATATAATAAAACACTGTATCTTGTTCTCAAAACCCATTTTCTCAGACTCGGTAAATTCACTTAATGTAATTTTTCTGACCAATCAGTCGTGCACATAGTTTTTTTTTTTAAGTACTTGGCATTTTGCACTCGCTATTGCTCCGTCGAGTTTGGCATTTGTACTCGTACTGTACTCCGGTGGATTGACTTTTCTTTTGTCCTCCCAGGGTGTGAACACCTGCATTTAAGAGGTTTCCTCCTCATTTTTAAAATTTGTTTAGTGTCAAAATTTTAGCTTTTTGTGTGATTTTCAGCCCGGTATGGATGGCATTTTTACTCCTCCTTTTTTCCTCATTTTTTTCCTCTTTTTTTTTCCCGTTGCCTCCTTTCCTCATTTTTTTTGTCCTGGCTTTCTCGTACCCCTGGCTCAGTGATTATTTTCTATGGAATGTACTCACACAGATTTTCTTCAAACTGTCACATTATTTGTCTAATCATTAAGGGATTACCAAAAAGGTATAGTTTGTACTATCTACAACCTAGGCTAAAGTCTTGGAGCTACAGCTTAAAAACAACAAAAATCAATAAAAAAAGGGTCAATTTCAGATGTACAGGGTTCAGATTTTAAAGTTGCTCCGATTTGGATAAAAATGGTGCAAATTATTGGTGGAGCTCATAGGATTAAAACAAAGAATAGTCTTGAGTTATTAAAGTAGGGGGAACAGAGTCAAGCCCCATTGAATGCAATGGACGTTGACCTTTTGTGCCCCCTACATCGGTAACTAAGCATTTGTTGACAGTCAAATCTATTCCTTATTTTAATCCAATGAGCTCTACCAATATTTTGTACCAATTTTATCCAAATTAGAGCAACTTTAAAGGGGTGGCCCGATTTAAGTATATAAAGTTTTCGTCTTGACTCAAGAATGACCTTGGCTCCCCCCACCCGATCTGTAAAGTGTCACCACAATATTTCAATCCGTTTTGATATGAGACCTAAAAACGTGATTTTGTAAGCCTGTAGAATACTTTTTAAAATTAATATTGGTTGACCAAAATGGCATACTTTTGTTTCACCTGAACTTTGTTCTGACAGAGACTTAGTAATCATTTTCTGTCTGTTTATCATCCAATTGAAGTTATTGCATATTTTGTATATTTGTGTCTCAGGGGTTGTCAGTCCTTACTCGCCTATGGATGCCATGCATCAGTGGTTGTCATAGATACAAGAGCCGTACAGGTGCGTAGATTGATAAAAAAAAAAAATTATACAAGAAACTGTAAGACTTGATTGAATTGCTATGTGGTTCATGGCACATTCTAAGTAATCACCATAAGAAAATTATGTGTCTCGGAATTGTGAGCAGGAAAATTCAGGGTTAGAATTACAAACTGCTCTGAATTTGGTTTGTTCACATGAAATTAATCTAATACAAAAAAGTTGTGAATATCTAGTACAAAGAGAACAAAAATGAAATGGGGTCAAATCCGGCCCATGTATGTAAAAATTGATGCCAATAGGTATTTCTTAAATATTTAGGCCCGTATTCTCAAACGATGTTGTTTAACGCTAATCGCTGGTTAAATCGCAATTTAAACGCCCGCTAAAATAAACGCAATTCTCAAAGCATGGTTAACTTTAAACGTTGCTTAAATTTTAGCCGAACATCGTTAAACATGCCTAAAACGTTGTTAAACTTAGACTTGGTCCGGGGGTAGTTTTAAGCGTGTTTAACTTCATGTTTTCATCAAATGCCTGATATTTTCAGCTCTATGTAATACTCGTGGTTAGACCAGTTACCGCCTTTATTTCTCTATCTTTCTTTTCCGAGTCCTCAGTTGATTTCTTCTCGTCCATTTTCCCTTTGCTTCTATTTTCATGCTCGTGTTTATCTGTTATAGTATTGAATGATAGCTAGTGCGGCACAACGACATAAACCAGTTTTAAATAGGCCAGGGGTGTTGTCTCCATCATTCAACAAATTATAAAGCTCCTTGCGTAACGCGACATTCTTGAAATTTACCCGTGGGCTTCCTGCATTGCATTTACAACTACGGAAGGCATTGTCCGGCATATAAATATTGTTCACGCACACGTAATGATATAGGCGAAGATAAGTCACAGTTCGGTGGATGATATTTACGGCATTTAAATACTGTGGTTAGCTGAATGACTTGTTAACATATTTAACCTGCGGTTTTTTAACACCTCTAATGCACACAAAGGCAGCATTTTATAATACCTGCCACATGTATTGATCGAGATCTCGATCACTTGAGCACAGTAAGTGTTAAACAGTGCGTTTAGCTAACCACAGTTTAGGCCTAACCACCGTTTATTTTAAACATCGTTTGAGAATACGGCCCTTAATGTTTAAGACTCTCTGCCATTTTTGTGCAGTGATTTTTGACTTTGAAATGTAGGGACATGACATTGAGGGTATAAAAACATGTTGAAGAACTTGACGGTGCCTTCATCCCCCTCAATCCAATCAAAATAAGTGTACTTTTATGTACATGGCTCTCACATTAACCAGTGCTTCTGACTACCTCATTTATCAGATCCTTCAGACTTTGGAGAAACACAAGGGGACTGTAATCAAGACCAAATGGGCACGTGAGAATTACCATCACACCATAGATGCGCCCTACGCCCTCCGTTTAGCCTCGGCGGACACCAATGGCCAGATTATCGTATGGGATGTGAGCGCAGCAACAGACAGAGCAAGTTTTAATGATGGTGGAAAACCTGTCCTTGGTGAGTAGAGTGCTTCTATGAGATTTTGACCCGAAATTATGCTCCATATGGTCCTGGAGCATAAACAATCTGGAGAAATATTCCAAGTCAAATTTGAATGCACATGCTCAGGAGCATATGGCAAATATGGAGCCGTATTTGACATAGAATATTTCTCTACTGCTCCAGGTGCATATATGCCATATGCTCCTGGAGCATGGTTCATTCAAATATGCTCCAGGAGCATATTTAAATATGCTCCTGGAGAATATTTGACTTAAGTATTTATGCTCCAGGAACATAGTCAGATATGCTCCTGGAGCATATTTGACTTAGAATGTGTTTCCAGATTATTTATGCTCCAGGACCATATACGCCTGGAGCGTAATTGCGGGCCAAAATCTCATAGAAGCTTGTAGAGTTTGGCCATTTTTTTGTTTGTGTCCCCTGTCTTAAGGGCAGTGTGAACCCTAGTGCTTTTGTTTTTACACAAATTTCTGATTTTTGCACCATTTTAAACATCAACATGTGTTCTATCTTACCAACAAAGGT
>JAMKCH010059897.1:0-48978 GCA_023653785.1 Ophioderma brevispina | reverse complement strand
CTGATTATCTAATGGGCCCAAAACAAGTAAAATTAAATTGATCAATCTTGGCAAAAACATCAAGGAAAAAATCTGGGTCATCATTGTTAGGACCATAAATGTTAACCAACAACAAGGGAAGCCCATTAATCGTAACTGAAATAATTAGAAACCGACCAAAAGGATCACTATACAAAGAATGAAGTTTAACAGCAACAGAGTTGCGGATGAGAATTGAGACACCACAACTATTTGAGGAATGACTAGAAAACCATATGTGCTCACCCCATTGGTTCTTCCAAAATTTGTCATCCTCAACGGAGGAATGGGTTTCTTGAAGAAAAATGATATCACTGTCAATGGAACGCATATAATGAAAAATTTTCCTTCTTTTTATAGGGTCCTGCATTCCGCGACAATTAAAGGTGGTTAATTTCAATCGCATAAAATTATGAAGGCGATATCAAAAGAAAAAAAACCCAAAATATTTAAAACAAAATTACCAGGGTCAAGTTCATACACATCAGTACCAAAATACATGAGGGGACAACTAATAACGATAGTAACATACATGTAATAATAAACCATCTTGATCTGAGACATGATAAAAACATACATATAATAATAACCGACAAATGTTGGATAAACATTACTTGCTGCACTAAAAAAAGGGATTGAGAAAATTACTGGAAAATCAAACCCACAAAAAAAGAAAATCAAAGCCTCCCCCCAATCCCCCTGGCTTGAAAAGCAGAAGGGGGATTATGCTATCAGTCAAGGCGTCGGCGGCGGCGTCCAACACAATCTTGTGAACGCGATAACATGAGACCCATAAGGGTTATGGTGATGTAACTTGGTGGGTGGGATCAGACTGCCATGCCCTTCATCTGATTAGATTATGGGCGTGGCATATGCTAATTAGGTACCTAATTTGCATAATTAATGAGTTAGTTTGGGGTAAAACCGCTCCCGCCAGGGGGATTTAGCGGTTCGAGAACCGCGACGTGTATTTTATTCAATATAAGCATACATCTTACATCATACACTTTACAACAATAACCAATGGTTGCTTTTTAGACTTTATATCAAAAAAGGACAATCAAACACACACAAACACAACAGCAACAGACAATCACACACAAACACAACAACAACAACAAATCACACGATTAGAAACAAGATATCATTGTGGCAGCAAGCATGAATATGTAATAAAAATGTGTAAAAAATATATATACACTTGTACATAAAAAAAATTCATGTACATCTATGAGCACCAAAAAGTATATTTGGAAAAAACCAAAGGCAAGATATTGAGTTAAAAATCAAATCGCCATTTTCTATAATGCAAATTAAGTTTACCTTTGGCTTTAGCAATTTGTGATTTCAAAAAAAGATTTTAAAGCAGTGTAATTCGGTTTCTCATTACTGAATTTACATCTATAAATATAAAATTTTGTACAGAGGCAAATATATGTAAGCAAAGGGTCTTCTATACCCAAAAAGCTTATGGAAGTTTGAAAGATTGATATTATCATCAACTTTATGTTTAATAAGGGCATGAATTTTATTCCAAATTGGGGAAACAATCTCACAGTCACAAACTTGACAGGAACACTGCGGTCATTTTTCCCTTAACCTTATCACAAAAGGAACAATTGGGGGAATCCCTCCTATTGATTTTGTACAAAAAGTTATTATGCAATAGCATTATGGAAAACTTTAAAATAAAATGATCTAAGGCGAGTTTCTATACTACAATAAAAGTTCCTTGTGTGAATTTCCTCCCATTCATCAAAATCAATATCCGAAGAGAGAGATTGATCCCAGAAATGTTTTGGTTTTTCAGGTCTATTATTATCATCAGGCATCATAATAGTGTATGTGTACTTGGGGATTTTGGTCCTTTTACCTGCCAAAAGCAAATTTTCCATTTTTTCAACACTTGTGTGCACTGGCTATCTCCAGGGAAAGATTAAGAAATATTCATCCTTGTCTACCTGGAGAACTAAGTAGCTAAAATTTGAAAAACAAAATAAAATTGTATGTAAATATTCTGTCGGTCGCTGTGATGTCACAAATTGGAATTCTGCCACCTGATTGGTCCATTACGGCTCTTCCAATTTACTCCCTGGAGTGAAAGATTACCTTTGGAGTGAATGATGAAGTCAACAAAATCGCGCTTTGCAGCAAAATTACTCACTGAAATGATCAGTGGCGTAGCCAGAGGGGTGGCATGTGCCCCCCGCGACCGCGATGTTTTGTCGGTACATAATGGTCCGTCGGTACATTTGTCTAAGAAGCTGTTGCTTTGATGGCGTTGTGCGGGACATTAAACACAGAGAGCTCCATAAGACTTCGTTACTACTATCACTTGTTTAGGCAATTGATATTACTATACTAACTACTAGTACAATCTTTGCATTGGTGTTTGTTGATGATGTTACATCTCGACCTAACCCCCCCCACTTATATTACGTTACTACTTCGTACAATCTTTGCATTGGCATTGTGTTGTTGTGCAGATGTCAACCGGCGAGCATAGCGACCGTTAAAACTTTTGTTGTCGGAAAAATAACACGCTTCGTTACAATTCATCTCTGTGCCCCCTTCAACAAACCTGGTTCACGCCCTGGAAATATTTCTTTTTTAACATAATATCATCACAAATTATATCCTGCTGCTGTATCTCAAAAAATATCTTAGATCATCAAAAATTGATTACATATAAGAAAACTTCCAGCACTCCATAGACGGTCCATAATAAGTTTCACGCCAGTCGCAGACAGTGTGTGCCAAATTCAACAACTGCGACCAAAAGAATACCGGTCTGATGCTATCCGCTAGGAAAGCGATGGACACCTTTCGGACCTAACACCTATAGATGATGTCTATCGCTCCTCTACCAACCCAGACTTGATAGCTCAGTTGGTTAGAGCGCTGTGCTAGTAATATGGAGATGGAGGTCGCCGGTTCGAATCCGGCCAAGTGCATGTTTTTTTTTCAACACTTGTGTGCGCTGGCTATCTCCAGGGAAAGATTAATAAATATTCAACATAAATTCATACTCGTAAATGCCATAATTCCCCCTTATTAGTTCAGGCCTCTGAGTCTGCAACTATTCCCACTATAAATGTAGGATCCCTATTAGGCAGGCCATGTTTTGTGAGCACTTTTACCATATGGCACAATATGTACCACAGCTTCCACCCTGACACTCTCCCTATAGACCACAACTTTTGAACATGAGTCCTGTAAAACTTATTAACTACCGCAAGTTACCAGTGAATTACACAGTGTGGTATTTTGTGGCATAAAGCCTTGTCAGGGCAATACTCTGTTCACCCGAGTTTGAGAGTGACGTCACTGCATGCGTTGGGCTTCACACCAAATTCTGCCTGTGCTGCCCTTGGAATAAAGGTAGCACAATTTGTTATGCGAATGCAAGAAGGTTGTAGGCCTTAGTGCAATGGCTGCCTTTTGTCAGAAATTCCCATCAAACATATAAAAATGCCAAATTTTTGGGTCAGCGACTCTTGAAATTGTTCTTCAGGTGACACAGTTGCTTGAAGAACCATTTTAAGAGCCACTGACTCAAGGAAAGATAAATTGTGAGTTATCTTAAGTACATGGCAGCAGACAGATGTATCACAAGGCAGCTATTGCACTTCAACCTTCTGCACTCACATGACGAATTGTAATGCTGGAGTGGATGACGTTCACCCTCTAACTTGAGACTGAACAAAGTATAGTCATGTATGAGTTGACTCTCACAGTCTGCAAAACCACATGTCACTATTGATCGATTGATCGTTTTTTTATTCCGTACTCATTATAATACATTACATGAACAACAGTTAAAATTTTATACATACAAAATATAAACAATGAATCGCAGAAAAATCTTTAAAAGTGAACATGGTGAAAACCGTCCTCAGGCAAATTGAAATTGTATCCAATATAAAACATAGGCTGAGGCATTTTGTATTGAAGCAAAATACTACATTAGAAATTTCACAAATTTTGTGCCTAATAAATATTTTAATTAGCTTATTCTTTCAGATGGGGATAAATTTTAAAGATATTACTAATCAGTGTAAACAATAACATCTGATTTGTGAAATCTCTTGGGGCACCTTTAATTGATAGGGCTATGGTCCGATCACTAATAGCCTCATCACTAGAATCCCAGATTTTACCAGAAGGGATCAAAATTTTGGTATCTGAGGGCTACTATTTTTATCATTTATCCTGTTGAAACCTTAGGGCTAAAGCAGGGGTGTCCAACCTGCAGCCACGGGCCATGTGCGGCCCGCAAAGAGCTCGCATGCGGCCCGTGAGGTGCTTCCCAGAAAAAAATAAAATATATTAATATCTAAAATAAAAGATTTTAAAAAAATTATTAAATATCTAGCACATAGAAGCAAAGAACCATACCAATATAACACGGAAAGCACAACTTACCACCACACACACCGCCACACCACCACCCCCAATGCACATGCAGGCAAACATGCAGATCATCCCCTTATGACATCCACTCTTAGCCGCAATAGATTCAACAGATTTGTACGGATGATTATTGCCGGGGGGAGGGGGGGGGGTACTCAGTGGTACTTGCAAATATGGGTTTCATTTTCAGCCTTCTGGTTTATGAATTACCTTTTTTTCGTGCCACTTTTGGTGTAGAAATGGGTCAGTTTGCACAATTTTTAAAAACTAGTTGGAAAATTAGTCCACTTTCATCAATCTGAAACCAAAATTTTCTAAAAAAATTGTGGGAAAATTAGTCAAATTTCCTCAAACTGAAGCCTAACTTTTTCCCAATTTGGCCTAAAAAAGTCGCCAATTTGTGGAAAATGGGGAAAAAATATGCCTAATTTGGCACAAAATCTGCATCTCTGGTGTAATTATAGGTTCATTTTTTAGCCAAAAAAATTGGTATAGATATGGGCCTTACTTCTGACGTTTCTCGGAGGCATGTCGCCAAAACAAACTGATTATGCTTGTGGCCGGCAATAGTTGTGTATGCACAACAATGTGGCCCCCTGCATGAAAAGGTTGGCCACCCCTGGGCTGAGGAAGGCTTGGTTTGGAGTTATGAGTGAAAATGTGCCCATGTTGGTCGACTAGTATTAATTTTACAAGATTACTCCTTTAGGAGATACAAAAATTGCCTTTTTAGCTCTCACATAAAAATGGGACTGTGCGAAACTTAACAGTTGGGGTTTTGGGTGAAGCCATTCTATCAAGATGACACACTTTCATATACTTAAAATTGGGTCATTCCCCATGTGAAAAGTGTAAATTTTAGCTGGAATCTTGCCATCATCAAGCTGGTTATTACAATGCTTCATTGTATTCTACTTGTAATTTAGCAGGCTCCCAGATACAGGTGCTTCTGTGTTTATGTATGTGATACACATGCTAGTAACTAGTGTTAAGCCTAAACAGTTTTAAACATACAAAGCTACAACAATAATCTAGACATATAATTTCACAGGCCATTGATTTTTGGCCAAATTTCGAAAAAGCATGAAAAATGATTGCTGTTGATTATGAAGAAGGTCTCAATTAGTGGCAACAGTGTTCTTGCCATAAAGTATGAGGTAATTTTACATAGTTCTCTATAGGGTACAAATTACATTTTTAGCTCTCAAATCAATTGGATTGAACTACCAACGTGAAACTTTACAGATGTGTATTGGTGTATGCAGTATTCAACCAATATGTGATAAGTATTAAATAGATTGTGTACAAATTGTATTACAATTTAAATAAGAGTTACCTGAAGTAACAATAAATAACAGTGCATTACACCTTAAAATACGAGAAATAAGCTAATCTGATTGTTATAGATCTGGATCAAAGGGCAGTTCTTCCTTTTCTGAGTATTTTCAATTGGAGTCTAACTCTAAACCCAGGTTTAAATAAACCAAGGTTAGTCCTATTTAAATGGACCTTTTTTCCTTTCAAACATACTCTGAAGGTGTTGCCATAACAGGTGAGAAAATTCCACCTGTTAAAACTTTCATAGTATTTTGAAAGGATAAAAAGTTCCACTCAAGTAGGACTAACCATAGTGTTTAAACCTGGGGTTAAAGTTAGCCTCCCTTAGGCAGGGAACTGACTTTTAAGGAGAGTGAGAGCGATAGTCCCCACAGCTCTCCTTAAAACACTTTTTAGGCGAGTGATTTAAAGCTCCCCTTGGGAATCTGTTCTTTCCCTGGTTAGCAGTGGTAAATGCCATGAACCGCTCCCCTCAAAACTCTCCCCGATATGACCAGGAAAGCTTTTTACCGAGCACCACCTTATTTAAAAGTCAGTCCCTGCTTTGAGAATACCAGCCAAAAGGTTGGTCTCAGAAACATTTTCAAAAAGCTATGAATCACACGATTCTTTTTGTTGGGGGAAAGCCAAGTGCTAATGCTGTGCACAATTTCTTTTTATTGCATTTTTGATGCACAAGTTTGATTTATTTTTCTGATAAATAAAAACTGCACACAAAATGGGTCGTTTGCATAGAGCTACATGGGAAACCTGATTTCACACAGCTACATGTGTGAGTGTCTGAGAGAGACCTTTTCCCCTTAGCCACCATACATGTACAAAGTGTCTAAAATCAACCTTACAGCTAGGTATTATCTGTCTGAATAAATGTCCACTATACATGTATAATGAAAATAATTTGGGTTAAGCCATTCACAAAATCTAATTCAATTTTGTAGTTTATATTTTTTTATATTAGACTATTTACGTGACAGACATTGAGAAATAATATGAACACTGTTTAAAGCAAATGTAAATTTGAAGACGAGTCTGTCCAAACTACATTTGGTTAGCATTGATAGCTCAAGGACACTGCTTAAATGTTAGACATGATCATCCATGTTCTTGGGCGGTGGGTATGTGTAGTTCTCTCCAGGTGGGCCTCGGCAAATCTCACATAATTGTAAGGTTCCATCTATTATCATTTTCGACATTATGTCAGCTGCAATGTTGGAGTCATTGACGACAATGAAGCTTGCAATTGCTGCCAGAGTGAGAATGTTTTTCGAAACGGACAAATTTTGGATGACATCCAGAGGTCCGGGAGAAGCAGGAAGCCAGCGGATGTCTTGACCAGAATTTTGTGACCTTACGGAGCCGGTGTCTTGCAGATAAGCATGCAAGGCTTTTATGTTATTCAATGTGGCCTCTGATAGCTGGCTTGGTAGCAGTAGATCTGAACGCTACCATTTGCAAGCTCATCTGGAATGCCAGCATGGATGGGAGAGTCATTACAATCTTTGCAGTTGCTTCCTTTACCAGCCTCAAAATGCATATCCAGTTGCAGCTGCCCCGGGTGTTTCTGGTTTTGCTTTGGGTATTTCTTGTCTTCAAGTTTAGCTGATTTGAAGAGGCCCGCCTCTCCTGGAGGTTTCAAAGAACCTTCTGGTGATGGTGGTGTCGGCAGAGGCTTCTCATTGTCTTTGTGGTTATTGTGTGTACCTGGAAACTGACAGGTAACTTTGATCTTACCAATGTTTGTTTTTGCAACAAAAATGACCCCACATTGTAAACCTGAGAACACCCTGCCCCAAATCATTGCTAATGTGGCCATCACAATATTTTTTATTCCTACTATAGATATGAAAATGAGCGGAATGGGAACAGTGAGAAAACACAATATGTTTTCAACTAATGGGTTTGGCTGCCACCAGAGACATACTATGACAACGGTGACTGTGAGAAGGCTGATTGCAGCGGCCAGTCGGTTCCTCATGGTGATTGATGGTAGCGATGCAACATTTAGAGTTCGATAACAAGCATCATCTGTGGAGAAAAAAATGGCAAGTATATAAACAGTTGAATAAGTCATGTGAGTAGGGTTTTGGATTTTTTCAGTTCTAATTTTAAAAATTCATCTGATTTTGAACTGTTTTGAACTAGGATTCTTCTTATGAATTTCAAAAACACAGTGTTATAGCTCAAGTTGAATCCAGGTAAAACCAGTTGAATTTCGCCGTTTCTACATGTCCGATCTGAATTTTGATATGGTACTAGACTGCAAAAATAGGTTTGGACAAACAATGTGGTGTTAATATTAGCTAGCAGAGTGTAGGTACATGCTTAGAAACTACTTTAGTTGCTTGCTTTGACAATAGTAAATATGCATGTCATGTTAACAAGGATGACATAACCACATCTTTCTATTGTTCGCCCACACCTGCGTGTAAAATTAATGGTCTAGGCTCGTTGGGCCTTAAACAAGACACCCATAACAAGAGCAAGATAAAGTCAAGTCTTGTTAAAGACACTATCAGTGATTATCCAAAAGAGTCAAAATATTTGAAACTTGCAGGAAAGTGAAGGATAAATCTGTAGAATTCTCATAAGTTACATTTTCCAACTGAACAATTCACAGAAAAGGAAGAAAACTGCAGTATTCAAAGATACGAATCCCCATTCAATTAAGTGTTGTATTTAGTGTCCGTTAAAATTTCTGATTGTGTCCTTATTAGGTTGCTTCTGGTCGTATCATTTGCAGGGTATGTTAGAATACCTGTACTTGTTACAAATATGCAAAAATCTGTTTTTTGATGATTTTTATGATTTTCTGATTTAGCAAATCACTGATAGTGCCTTTAAGGACCAAATTCTCAGGCTAATGTATACTGGAACACCCCAGAAGTACTCTCTAAGTACTAATTAGTTTCCAGAGAGCTAGGGAAGGGGTAAAGGGATAGAAGCTAAAGAAGATTGGACATCCGTGGCGGGATTCGAACTGGGGGCCTCCGGCGCACCATTCCCATGAGCTGGGATGGCAAGCCACAAGGGAGTCGCTGGCCCGGCCAGCGATTTCGTGCCCATATGAGTGTTGGTGCGATGACATCATCGCATCTTTTTGGACTTTCTAGTGCATTTTCTAGCCTCAGCTCATTGAGTTCTATTGAGTTTGGGAGTGATAGGGTTAGGTTGTCCTGAAGAAGCTGCACAGTGAGGCAAAGCTTTGCATGCTGAGGGAGTTTCCATAACCTGACCCATTTGACATACTTTTTTGACACACTTATGAATTTGGAAACCTAAGAATAAACATGTGCTTTATTCCGTATGGGTACCATTTTGCAGGCAGTGTACGATATGATTACTTGAATCAATGATTTCTTTTAGTTTAAATTTGTACATGGGCCCATCATATGGCACCCACACTTAACTACCTTTTTCAGTGACATAACCGGGGGGGCACCACCCTCAGAACCCTTTCCCCCCGCCAGCCCCCCAAATGAACCGACCTTTTGTAGAGTGTACAGAAGGAGTCAAATTTGCCACCTCAGAAAATGCCTTGGCACCCCTTATGCCCCCCTCCCCATTTGCATAGGTCTGCTTATGCTACTGATGTTTTTGTATGTGTGAACAAATGGGGCATATTTATATTGTAAGCTAACCTGAAATGTCAAGTCCATTTTCATCACACTGTGCATAGGTCATCTGTTCACTCAGTACTGCGGCCATGATCTCCTCTTCTTCACCACTATGTCTGTTGAAATCTGTATGATAAACCAGTGGAGAGAAAAATATCATTTGGCTTGTGTCATGGCACAATATTGTAGCTTATTGTGCATTGTAACCCAGTAAAAAGTGTGTTACATAAGGTTATCTATTTTCACAATAAGGCCAGTGGAAAAATAGTCTCAGCTGTACAATTTTTAATTCTTTATTTTATAGTGAAAACATAATGTGTTATGTGCAGGAATTCTTTCTAATTGCAGTTTGGCCCACTTTTGTAGGGCTAAACTAGCGGGGAGCCCGCGCTGCGTGCGGGCCCCGCTAGATGAGTATACCCGCTAGATGAGTATACTGGAATGTTTTCAGAAGGCACTGTATTTGACCTAATTAGTGGCCCGAGCACTTAAGTCAGTCATTGAGCATGGCCAAAAATGACCCCTGGATGACCTTTGACCCCCAAATGACACCTCAAAAACGTGACCACTAAACTTGTACACCAAAACTCTACCACCATACCAAATCTCATATCCATACGTCAAAGCACGGCCAAGTTAACAATGACCCTTGGATGACCTTTAACCCCAATGACCCCTCGAAAATGTGACCACTAAACTCGTACGGCGAAACTCTACCACCATACCAAAACTCATATCCATACGTCAAAGCAGGCGAAGGTACCCAATAATGACCCTGGGTGACCTTTGACCCCAAATGACCCCTTGAAAATGTGACCACTAAACTCGTACGACGAAACTCTACCACTATACCAAAACTCATATTCATACGTCAAAGCAAGGCCAAATTACCCTATAATGACCCCTGGATGACCTTTGACCCCAAATGACCCATCGAAAACATGACCACTAAACTCGTACGGCAAAACTCTACCACCACACCAAAACTCATCCATATGTCAAAGTATGCCCAAATTACCCAATAATGACCCCTGGATGACCTTTGACCCCCAAATGACCCCTCGAAAACGTGACCACTAAACTCGTACACCGAAACTCTACCACCATACCAAAACTCATATCCATACGTCGAAGCACGACCAAGTTACCCAATAATGACCACTGGATGACCTTTGACCCCCAAATGACCCCTCGAAAATGTGACCACAAACCTCGTACGTCAGAGCTCTACCATACCAAAATTCATATCCGTATGTGAAAGGACGGCGAAACGCATAGCCGGACAAACAAACAAACAAACTGACAAAGTTGGTTTTTTTAGTAATATAGATTGTGAAAAAGGAAAGAAGGTCCAAAATGGACTGATCACATAATGTTGTGCAGCAACTGATTTCACATGCACACATTTTTAAAGTCCCCATTCATAAAGCTGTTAGCATTGTGACCATATTACTACCAAGCCAAATAGTATTAATTTCGATATAGATGCGATTTGAACCTTTTTTTGAAGATCCTGAGTGAAGGTGCTTCCCTGATGTTACAAGGAGGTCTATATACGTGGGCTGTAAGTGGTAAAGATATGCAATTAATGATGGCTTAATGCTCAATTCATATGACTGCAATTTGAGGAAATTCCCAAATGATACTTATAGTACAGAACATCACAAATTGTCTTATGATTGAATTAGTAAACAGACAGATCATGCCTCAAAATCATGATCCAGGCGTGTTCATTTTGTAGTTAATTATAGGTTTAAAAGGTTTTGGCACTGGTGTTTCCTTAGTGAAAGTCAATTGATCACATGTGTGTAGTTAAAGGAAACTGAGCACAATAAATGCTGGCATTGTTCCAGATATGCTGTTGTCACGCAGCAAAATCATGGCAAATTTAGTCCACGGTACCATATTCATTACTTCCCTCATAGGTGTTTTAATTGTCTTGGCACATCTGTGCATCTTGGGTTTTTACTTGGATTTGTTAAATTTTGTGTAGAAATGACACATTTTCCAAATTTTCCATTTTACATTTCATAAAAGATCATTGTCATGATTGTTGTAGTAACTGTTTAAATGCACAGGTGTGTTTACATGTGAATGCTAACAAGCCACCCAAGGTCACTCTCCATTATATTTGGGCAAATGTCATGGACTGATGCATACACTTCAAAACGGGATAACTCGTTATGCCACTGCTAACCACAGTGGCATAAACAGACCTTTGCAAAAGAAGGGGCTGAAGGGGTGCCGAGGCATTTTCTGAGGGGCGAATTTGGGTCCTTCTCCATAAGACACTGTACAAACTGTTAGTTTATTTGGGGGGATGGCAGGGGAAGGGGGGCAAGAGTTCTGAACTTGGGGGGGGGGGCACTCCCGGCTCCCTGCTGGTTACGTCACTGGCTAACCACCAGTGTCATACCAATTGGGTCATAGTTGCTACCTGGCTCAAAATATCAGAACGAAATGGAATATTTAACGTTTTCATTTTCATCCCGATTTTTGAAGGATTGCCACCAACTTTGGTATAAAATTGGATTCTTTAAGTCCAATACCCAAATTTATTGGTCAAGATATAAGTTGAAAAAAATATTGGGCGAGACGCAGTCGAGCCCAATATTTTTTCAACTCATAGCGAGACCAATAAATTTGGGTATTGGGCGAAAACAAGAATCTAATTTTATCATTATTATGTTTTGAGAATCTTGTGTCCTATATTACTATACACATTTCATTTTAAAAGTAGGTACAAGTACAAGGAACCATAATTATAAGCTATAGAAGATGATGCATGGAATATGCAGAGCAAATACAATAGACACTATGAAACACTGAGAAACAGCAAAAGCATGGAACCACCCAACACTGGGAACCACCCAACACTGGGAACCACCCAACACTAGGGACCACCCAACACTGGGGACCACCCAACACTGGGAACCATCCAAACACTGGGAACCATCCAAACACTGGGAACCACCCAGACATAGAATAACCTACTGTGAACAGCAAATACTGGAAACCACCCAAAACATGGAAGAAAGACTGAACTCACGACCACCCCCACCACCAAAATGAAACATCCTTAAATTGTATCAACCAATCAATCAGCATGTGCATAAATAATGAGTCCAAAGTGGTGAAAAAATTGGGCACCCAGGTTTTCTGCTGGCATTTGATGACTCAAACTCTCATTTTTATTGGGTCTCTACCGTGTGTATAGTAATATAGGACGGAAGATTCTCAAAACATAATAATGGTGTAAATTTGGTCCAAATGAAAGACACTAGTGATTTATCTGAAAGGGTCAAAATATTTGAAATTTTCTGGAACAGCTTAAAAGTGAAGGATAAGTCTGTAGAATTATCATAAGTTACTTTTTCCAACTGAAGAATTGACAGAAAAGGAAGAAACGGAAGCGTTCAAAGATACAAATCTCCATTCAATAACGTGTTGTAGTAAGTGTCTGTTCGGACACTAATGACTAAAACATCCGATTTTGTCCTTATTCGGTTGCTTCTGGTCCTATCATTGGTAGGGTATGTTGGGATACCTATACTTGTTACAGACATGCAAAAATCTGAATTTTGATGATTTTTTGATTTTCTGATGTAGCAAATCACTGATAGTACCTTTGATATAAATTTCATCTTAAAATTCACAAACGATAATAGCCAGATGGAAAATAACATGGCAGACAATTTTATTGGGTGGAAAATTTCTGCATAATTTGTTAGCCCATTTTATGCAATATGGTAAATAGAAGCTAAATTATGCAGCTGTTGATTCACAAGACAAAGTTGCTATATTCCATTTACCTTCCTTGAGTCAATGCGTTCAGGCAGCTGTTTTGAGCGTATATTTGCGCACTGCCTTTATACGCGCGTGTGCATACACCAGTGCTTTGAATCAAAGATAGTGATTTAACGCTGTGTCTGTTGCATTACACACTGACGTCACTGACTCGAGGTAGGTAAAAGCACTGTGAAAAGCATTATCATAGAGCCTTTATTTTGTTCTATATAGACCAATAAGGAAAATGTATTTGAACTGTTATTGTCATGTGAAACACAATTAGACCAAGAGGAAGAGCTGTTAGTCTGTTTCCCATAGCCTTTTAAAAATTTTGATTTTAGTGCCATTGGTTTACTTGTCAGGAAAAAAGTGAAAGAAAATGTTTAAAGGTGCATTTTGTGATTCCAGCACCTTCAGTTTGAATCATTGTTCACTAGATATCCTTGAGAAAAGCCTGTTTACAAAATTTGAGTTGATCCCGATCTTGCGGTTTTGTGTTATGAGCAATTGCTTGTTTCCCACGGTCCCATAGGCCACTGTGCTGTAATTTCTGTCCGTTTACAGACAGAAAATACAAAATTGTGAATTTCTTACCGATACGACCGAATTTGCACGTAAGATTAGGAATACATGGATGTTAATGGTTCAGATGATATAAAAATCTCAACTTTTTTGAGGTAAGTCGGGGGACGAGGCTGTGGATCACGAAATGCCCCTTTAAGACAAAATTTCTGAGACACTTTCTTTTAGTCCACATGAAATAATTAAAGGCACTATCAGAGATTTTGCTAAATCAGAAAATAAAAAAAAAACATCAAAAATGATTTTTTTTTTGCATGTCTGTAACAAGTATAGGCATCCTAATATACCCTACAAGTATGAGACCGAAAGTAATCAATAAGGATAAAAATTTGATATTTTAGTCATTTCTGTCCGTACGGACAGTTTGCAACACAATTGAACATATTCATATCTTTGAACACAGCTGTTTTTTTCTTTTCTGTCAATTTTTCAGTTGAGAAGAGATAACTTACATGTATGAGAATTCTACAGACTCATCTTTCATTTTCTGAAAATTTTAAATAGCTTGACTTTTTCAGGTGGATCACTGATAGTGTGATAGTGTCTTTAACTGCCAGTTAGTATATGACTGTTTCAGAAAGCAGCAAGTTAACACAAAAAGAAATAAAGAATGGGGAAAATATAACAAATAAACAACAAAAGAACAATTCAGTCGTACATTACTTACCAGTATGATTAAATATGAAAATTTATCAGCAACAATCAAGTAGACGCATGGACTAGTGTCACTATCAATTATATAAACAAGCAGAAATTAAAATATTTCTAAATCCAAAGAGAGATCAGTGAAACATGGAATTGCCTCATCCAAACCTGGTTTGTTTTAGCAGGTCTGCATCAAGTGGTGGTTTGTTTAGTATAGAGCTAACTAGTATTAGCATGATTAGTAGGCGAGACTATATATATATGGGACAGAGTCATTTTTCTCACAGTCTGGAGGCGTGGCATAAATCAGACAGTCAGTCTTGTGATACACCTAATTTGCATATATATACAGGTGAAAATCCTTTCAGGCTGGGGATTCCCCATTACTACCAGACATTCCTGTTATTTCTGTCCTAGTTGTGGGTTTGTTTACATTTGTATGCAGTTTATTTTGTAAGTGACAATTATAGGCTCAATAATTCCGGATGCAAACTGCGGCTATTATGATATAAGTTGATTCAATGAATATAAGCTAGATCAGGGTTATTTTTAAAAGACTCTGCAGAACTAGTAAATTACATGTAGGTAGTCAATTTGGGGAATTTTGTGCTGCAGACAATAAGGAAAGATAGATAGTAAACTTGACCTGGTAGTAAGTTGAACTTAAGTTCACCCAGGTGTGGGAAGTTTTGTATAGTTTCATGGGCAAAGTATTTGTAGTATGCAGATATAGTAGTAACTAGTCATGCAATTTGGAAAGATGCCAGTGTTGACCTGTTCCCATTTTAACACACAACAATAAATCCCCACTATAGTGTATGTATGTGTAGAGTGTAAATACTAAGATATTCCACCCGATACGAGTGTGCAAACTTTGTCTGGTTGTTCATTTTCTAGAAATGTCTTGGAGATGTTTGGGGCCAAAACCAAAACTGGTCACCCCATGACGGGACGGAATTTTTAGACTTTTAAGCATCTGTGTTTGTTTCCTTCTTGTTTTGCAGGAATCATGTTCAACTGATACAATCAAGTAGCCAACAAAGTACAACATGCATCACAAAAAAATCAGTTTGTCTTCAAGACGTTGCTATGGTAACACAAAACAGGTTGCGTGACGGGACGGATCCTTCATTCCGTCCCGTCACGAACCGGTTTTGTGTTACCATGGCAATACACAAAGTACATGATCCTTTTTTTGCAGTATCTATTGTAGAATTTTGGTCACTCATTTATATGAAAGATACTTTTTGGTCCATAAAGTAACTAGTAAAGAATTATTACGTATTAAGAAGGTCAAATTCTGTCCCATCACACACAAGGTAGTTTTGGATTTGGCCCTTTGCGTCTCTTTTAAAGCAATAATCGTGTTGATTTTGTGATGAGTCAATTAACATGAAAGTGTTTGTTTGGCAATACATAATTCTAAAATTTATTTAAAGCGGCACTGGCACATTTTCACAAAATATGAAATTTCTTCAATTTGCACTCAAATGATAGTCTAGGCCTTTGGAAGAACAGAGATATATTTGACACATAAAAACAGATAGGGACATTGATATGAGGATAAAGACATCCAGGTAATTTGTAGGCCAACTTTTAAGTTTCAGTTCCATTTAATCAACAAATGTGTATATTACACGAATATTTTTTACTCGTACTCACTGATATTAAAACCACAAAGGTTATAGACCGATCAAACAGTGTGCATAGCGTGGGAAACATGCATAGGCGTGCGTGTTCTTGTGTTAAACGCCATTTTCATCGTCTGCTGAATTTAACGTCGCCGGCGACGTTAAATTATAAAATTGTTCTGTTTACCCATAAGGAAGCTGATTTGGTCTTAATCATTTCGGGTGAGGGCTTTTGTATATAAAAGCCTTACAACCATGCAAAAATATCGATTTTGAAAAATCTTGAGGGTGCACTATTTTTCAAATGTACCAGTGTCTCTTTAAATTTAAATCAATATTTTGATATCATAAGAAATATTCATTGTTGTATGAAAAGATTTGGAAGTATGATTTTTACCATGCATTTTGAAACAATTAAATCTACCATGAGACAGGCACCCTATTCAATGCTTGAATCAAAGTGACACTGATTTTAGGATTTGATCTCGGCACCTGCAGGGAAGATCAATCATCTGTTTTTATGAAACCTGTTACCTTTTATCTTGTTGTGTAAAAAGTGACGGGTGCATCCTATTGGTTACTTCTTAATGTAATTTTAGCCCAAAGTTATCAATAGAAATCTGTGTAGATATGAATAGAGTTGAATGGGGACAGGCTTTATTCCATAATAGGTGTGATTGATTACTTTCATCTAGGCCTTTACACCAAGGATCCCTAAAGGGGTCTCAAGTTTGGTTTTGGTAGGGATGTGCCTGCCTTCCAAAATTCTGTAAGTAGGAACAACGATTTAAAAAGATAGACAAGCGGATTCTCCACAAACGGCGTAACCAAAATCGAGGTGCCCAAAAGTGTTATAATGAGCATACACACTTCATTATCATAGTTTTGGGCACCACTATATTTGGTTTACGTATCGTCGTATTTGGAAAGTCCTTATTTGTATTTATGAGACACGCGAGTATTTTACGTTCGTCACACTTAGCGAGTGAAAACAACAATAACAACTGATGCCACATGCTATCACTCGGACTCAAATATCTCTTTTCCTAAGCAAAATTAACAGGGGTCATCGGGAGACTTTTTGTGTATTAGGAATACAGGAATCTTTTTAGAGGCTTAGTTTCTTCCATTCCATCGATTGGTTTTTGCGTAATTATTGCAGAAAAATCGGCCGATCAGACAATGGAACACTGGGGAAATGCAACACTGATAACAACGTGTGATGCACAGATTTGTAGGTGCGTGTGCATGTGCAGTGACAGCGACGACGCGCGGCTGGTTGCGCAACAAGAAGGATGGCGCGCGAGGTGTGAGAGAAATTGGTTATGTTGCTGGCCTATTCAATAACACAAGCGTTTGCCCTCTTGGTTTTATATTCTAGCTCTGTGAAGTAGGACCCATATCTATATAAATTTTTGCTGAAAAAGGGACCCATAGCTATACCGGAGATGCAGATTTTGGGTCAAGTTTAACACAAATTTGCCATTTTCTCCTAAAAATTTCAACTTTTTTTAGAGCAAATTTGGAACATTTTGGCTTAACATTGGGGAAATAGGACTAATTTTCCAACAATTTTTAGAAGATTTTGGTTTCCAATTAAGGAAACTTTGACTAATTTTCCAAAAATTTTTTTTTTTTTTTTTTTTAATTAAAGGACCATTCTTTAATTCATTGTATCAGTTACCAATTAGTCATTCCCTTCAGGGTCCGCATCCCAAAACGGGCTGCAAAGTACCACCAGTCACAACCCACCAAACCACAGGTGCCACGAATCCACACGGGCGGTGACCGCTCTTGTTTACTCGTACTCACTGATATTAAAACCACAAAGGTTATAGACCGATCAAACAGTGTGCATAGCGTGGGAAACATGCATAGGCGTGCGTGTTCTTGTGTTAAACGCCATTTTGGTTGCGCAACAAGAAGGATGGCGCGCGAGGTGTGAGAGAAATTGGTTATGTTGCTGGCCTATTCAATAACACAAGCGTTTGCCCTCTTGGTTTTATATTCTAGCTCTGTGAAGTAGGACCCATATCTATATAAATTTTTGCTGAAAAAGGGACCCATAGCTATACCGGAGATGCAGATTTTGGGTCAAGTTTAACACAAATTTGCCATTTTCTCCTAAAAATTTCAACTTTTTTTAGAGCAAATTTGGAACATTTTGGCTTAACATTGGGGAAATAGGACTAATTTTCCAACAATTTTTAGAAGATTTTGGTTTCCAATTAAGGAAACTTTGACTAATTTTCCAAAAATTTTTGAAAGAATGCCCTATATCTATACCAAAATTGGCATGAAGAGGGGTCATTGACATACCAAAAGGCTGAAAATGAGACTTATGTTTGCAGCCTGTCTCCATATGCCCCCCAGCCAAGGAAGCACCATCATTTCTTTGATAGAACAAACAAAATTACATGCATCCAAAATAGAGCAGCGAATTCTTGATATGGGTTGACAGCAAAAGTAATTTTCATGAGTTACAGGTGCAATGGAAGATTTCAGGTATCCCTAAAAAATTGAAAAGGAAAGCCCTGATTTTTTAACCGATGTAAAGCTTTGTATAAAAAATATCCCTATCTGAAAGGATTAAGCTGATAATTATTTATTTGGTACAATATATTGAAATCTCAAATTTCACATTGGAGTAGATACAAAATTTGGACAATGTTCTATAATATTGAAATATTTAAAAGAAAATTAAAATCGCCTTTTCTTTGTACTTTGAAAACATTTTGTAGCTAAAATTCAAGATATGAAACCTAATGAATGTCTAATCTATATGAGAGTTTGATTCTGTGACTGGTTTCTGATTTTGGAGGTATGCCAAATACATTGTGCAGAGCTACGCCAGCCTACCTGTAATTAGCAATGAAAAGCACCAGACCAGAACAGCTTTTGTCCTTGAAATATTTTATTATTAATCCCACTTTAAAATAGTCTCTTTGTTTCTGCAGACAACTAGACATTACCTAAATTATAAAAATAATGGGAAAGATGTCATTTATTGTCCTTTTTGTTGCATTTTTTTCATTGAACAATAAAAAGAAAGCAACAGTGTATAATAGACCATCCTAAAATGTATTTCTTGAGTCTTGTTGGGTATTGTATTGTTTTGTTTGTTGTTTTTTTTTTCTATTTTTGTTTTTGTTTTGTTTTGGGTTTTCTGTGTACAAATCTCCCCAATGTTTTCCTTATTAACATAAGCACTTAAGATAGTTAATGCAATTTCGCTGGTTCCTAGCCATGTGATATAATATAGCTAAAGCACATGCATTGACAAAATTCCTGTACGTGCTGCTTAGGCTAATTCAAGGTGCGTAGTAACAACAAATTGATCAATTTAAAGAGCTCACATAATTTGTTGGAAAATTCTGCCGCAAATCTTATTCTAAATAATGTAAATAATAGCTTTTAAGTGAATAAGTATTTAAAAATGAGAATAAAGGTACATGTATTGTTTTTGTGGGCCGCCAGCATAGCTGGCAGGACCACTTTGCAATCTGTTGTGCATGTGTATACATGGTGTATGTGTCACTAAAATGTTAAGTTTTTTATGGAGCGTCCCACAGCTTATATTCTTTGAATATAGTGAGCATGAAAGCCGACAGCTGCAAAATTCTTGTTTGCCTCTGCCATGAATCTATCATGCCATCATGGGTGATGGTGCTATTTTGGCGTAGAACTTGGCACTTGGCTATGCCTAGTTCTACTTAAAGCAATGCTGGAGCCAATGTAATGTGACATGATAAATACCAGAACCTACACCTACACCCTCTAATTCACTCTGATTAGCAATATGACTTAATTACAGGGGGGCAAAAATCGACTTGAATTTGATTAGGTCATCATCGATTGCAGTTTTTCCCATAGTGTAAACATGGACTGTTATATCTTATTTTTGTGCGACATTAGGGAAAGAGGACATCATTACTACAAAGGGAATAGAAGAACATAGATTTAAAGATTTTCAATTTACAAAATCTGTTAAGGTCCATGGTCCGATCGCTAATAGCCTTGTCCCCAGGGACCCCAGATTCTCTATGAAGTGGTCAAAATTTTGGTATCAGAAGAAAGCTATTTTTCTCATTTACCCTGTGAAATCTTAGGACTAAAGGATGTTTGGTTTGAATGTTATGAGGGAAGATGTGCCCCATTTTGGTCGACCAATATTAATTTTACACAATACTCATGGGGATTATAAAATAAAATTTTTAGCTCTCATTTCAAAATATTTGAAATATTGGTGTGAAACTTTACAGATGGGATTCTATCAAGATGGAAATTTTATAGACTTAAATCAGGTCATCCTCCTTTGAAATGGTTTCAAACATTTTTCTCCTGACTTTTGAATAGTGAATTAGAAGTTATTTTAATTAAGAAATAAAGGGCGAGTAATGTGTCATTCATGCCATTCATTTTCTTTACATGATAAAATCTTTTGTCAAAAAATAACATTTCCAGAGGATTAAAAAATTGGTGAAAATCCAGCAGTTTCCAAGGGTACCCACTGGGACAATCTCCCGGGCCCCGGCAGATTTTCAGATTTTTTTTTTAAAGCACACCATTGTCCCTTGATACTGACACTTCCACTACCCCATCCTTCCCATAGACTAGAGATTAATCATAAGGAAAACAAGTAGAGAAATCTTGAGTTGGTAGTATTTGAATTTATGACCTTATTTTTTTTTTATCACAGGAGCAGCATAAACTATACACATTCTGCCACTCAAACTGATAGTCTTTACAAATAATTCAGTGCTATCTTCAGGAGATAGCAAATTATCAAGGATATCTTTTTCATCTACAGCTCCATCCATATAACAATCTAATGGCCTAAATACAATCAAATATATCTTATGCAGTAAAAAAGTTTGAAAAATCAAAAGTTATTTACAGTCCACACTAAACAGACAATGTCAGAGCAAATTTGCCTGTTGAAATAGTGTCGGCAGGGCTTGTCTAAGTTGAATTTCCTGATTTTTTTACCCAGGTAGTAACTATGTTGTCTCATCCAGGCAAGAGTCAAGCCAGCTGAGCAAGACAAAATACTATTTCATTGGCAGCAAGTGTTCTTTGTTAGGAGCTGTAGTTGGTATGTGCTCATGTACTATAATAACTCCATGATTTAGGAGATCTATATGTTATGACTGTGTCATAATTCGCTTACTGGTTTATAAGCCTGTGTAGGTACAGTATAGTACGCATATAGAAGTCCTAATTCTGTAATGTAAATTGCACGTGGTTTGGGAAATCTGTGTGGTATGACTGCATCAAAACATTATGTCCGTTGGTTTATGAACCTGCGTAGATGCAGCATGGTATACACATAGATGTCCTAACCGTGTTTTTATGCTGGTCCACATTATATACTCTTGCATGATTGAGAAATGCTACAAGTGACCAACTGCATTATAATTGTGATGGTTCTAATTTGGGAATAGTGGCATTGAACTATTCCCATATTGTGTAAGTGTAGGCCAGTAGTGTAGAAGGTAAATGTTCCCAAATATGGCTACTACAGAACTTGAAATTGAAAAGCTTACGGCTTTAGGTCAAAAGATAGGGTTTGAAGGCAAAGAGGTGTTAGATTTTATTGCAAGCGCGAGGTGAGAGCTAAAAAAGCACCGTAATGAGAAACTTCAGTTACGAACAAAGGTACATGTTCATGGAAGGCAAATGCTCACAATAGTTTAAGGCCGAAGAGAAGCAAAGTCAATATGAAATTCAAAAGGCTGAAGAAGAACAAATGTTAGGGAACAGGCTGAAGAGAATGATAAATGTTGCCTTTGCAATAGAGTATCAAGGGGAAATGGATTTAGCTCATCAAAGGGAAGCAGAGGCTGACAATTCTTTGTTGCACGAAGAGCAAACTTAAGAGAGAAACGTGTTTCCAAAGATAAAAGAAATGAAGTTAAAACAGATGGAATTAAACCAGAGTTCAGGTTTAAAGTCAGTTTTTTGTAGTTATCTTGTCTGAAAATTTGCCAAATTTTGCAAAAATTAACATTAAGAAATTGTGTTTTATTAAAAAAAGTGACTTCATGCCATTTCAAGCTATCTCTTTCTTAATAACTTTATCTTTGAACTTCAAAAATTAATGCACTATCAAAAAAATATCTTTAGCTTCCAGAAATCAGAAGTAGAAATTTCATCTGGTTTAAATTACTGTTTTGTTTACATTTTCAAATATTATTTTTTGTTTTTCCAAGATCCGTTCACGCAAAAGTAAATTAAAACGTGCCCGCTTCATTATGCAGCAAAAGTCACTGTGCGACACAAAGCTGTGCGTTGCGATTGATGGCGTGAAATGTGCTACAATTCTCTTCACTAAGACCATGTGCTTTTTGCAACTTAGAGTGGTCAAATAGCTGTTTTAAATCGGAAAAAAATACAGGACAGGATTGTCTGCAGTGGATAACCTTTGTTGTATAGATGAGGTGACATCAATGTTTACAAAAAGTTAGCACCTGGTCTACTGACATGTTAGAGGTGCGAAGAATATGCCCATACAGTTACCACATTCAATAGCCTTATCACGCCTGATTGAGCGCGAATATTAAAAGCAAAAGCCCTGCAGATGCTCACGCATACTGCCGGGCAGTGCTTTGTTCGTTGCCCGGCGTTGACGTCACATGTCAACTCATCTATAGAACACATGTTGATATTTAAAATGGTGCAAAAATGAGAAATTTGTTTAAAAACAAAAGCACTACCCTTGACACTGTCCTTTAATGCTCAATTCATATGGCTGCAATTTGAGGAAATTCCCAAATGATGGGTTAGTACAGAACATCACAAATTGTCTTATGATGAGTAAACAGAATAATAGATCATGCCTCGAAATCATGATCCAGTCGTGTTCATTTTGTACTTAATTATAGGTTTCAAAGGTTTTGTCACTGGCATTTCTTTTAATGTAAAGTCAAGTTGATCATGTGTGTATAGGTAAAGGAAATTCCGCACAATAAATGCTGGCCTGGCCCCAGATATTATTCGGTCACAGGAATCATTGTAACATTTAAGTCCATGGCCTGTTTTATTATTTCCCGCAAATGTGTTTGTCTTCACATCTGTGCATCCTGGGTTTCTTTGAAATTTGTTAAATTTTGTGTAGAACAGATAAGATGTAAGTAGAAATGACCAATTTTTCCTTTTACATTTCATAAAATAATTTGTCATTTTGTATTTAACTATTTAATGCCTAGGTGTGTTTACAGGTGAACGAACCATCCACCACCCAGCCACCCAAGGTCATTATCTGCCATATTTGGGCAGGGGTAAATGGCTCTGCCGGCACCACACTTCAAACATGGATGACGTGTTGTCTTATGCCCGTGCTAACCAACCAGTGGCCTACCAATTGGGTCATAGTTGCTCACGCTCCAATTTGTGATGATAGTCATTAACATGAAATGTTTGTTTGGCAATACATAATTCAATATTTTATTTTATTTAAATCAATTTTTTGATATGGTAAGAAATAATCCTGTTGTATGACGAGTTTGAGGTATATTTTTACCATGCATTTTGAAACAAACCATTCACATCTTATCCATTCATTTGACGGACCGACTGGCCATAGGTCTTCTCAGTAATGTGGCGCTCGGTTTTGGGCTGTTTTGGAGCATTGAGCCCCAAATTCGCAGATAGACCCATAAATTTCCATCAGGAAGTTTATTTCTGTTCAAAATATAGGCTAATATGCGTTAAATTCCCTGGCCGGTAAAAATGTCACAAGTAGTACAAGTGAGCAATACCAAGATAACCCAAAATGCTCAAATTGAGAAAATGAGATAATTAAATATGCATAATGCAGTATCGCTAAAATGGTACATCAGATAGCAAAAAATCTTTTGCTACGTGAAAAACTATACCATCTTGTGTGTGAATCAGATAGAGGGAAAGGTGGTGTGGGGGGGCCAGGGTGGGTTTGAGGAGAGAGCAGGGATGGGAGTTGGCGGAGGGGGCAGGGCGGTGTTGGGAGGAGGAGGGTGGGGTTGTTGGGGAGGAGCAGTGGATTGGGGTGTTGGGGAGGAGGCAGGTGGTGAGGGGGATGTGGGGAGAAGGAGGCAGGGTGGGGGGTGGGGAGGGGGATGGGTGGGGGGGAGTGGCGAGGTGGGTGTTAGTGGCGAGATGGAGGATCGTCGGGGAGGGGGTGGGGGGGTGCGTCGGGAGGGGTAGGGTGGTGTGCCTCTGGGTGGGGTCGAGGTAGGGTGCATCGGGAGAGGGGAAGGGTGACTTAATGTGACTTGGTGACTTTGTGACCTGTGACTTGTGTGACCTTTGTGACCGATGTGACCTTTGACCATTAACATATGTGACCATGGTGACATCATGTGACCATGGTGACCTAGTGACCTGGTGACACTAATGTAACTGGTGACCTCATGTGACATGGACCTTTGTGCCTCAGTGACCCCATGTGCTTTCGGTTGACCCCATGTTGACCTCTGTGGACCCCATGTGTTTCGGGACCAATGTGACCTCTGTGGACCCCATGTGACCTTGGTGACCCATGCGACCTTGGAGACCTCAGGTGACTTTGTGACCCTAATGTGACTGGTACCTCATGTGACCTTGGTGACCTCATTGTCCATACTTTGACCCATTCACAAACCGGCAATGCGCAGATGACACTAGCGGCCCAACGACCGCAATGGTATTTTCATCTACAATTTGTACAATTTCTTTTAAAATGCTCTGCTGGCTGAACTCTATGCCAGATTTCAAACTTGGTCATTTTGTCTAACACTTCTCTCAGTGCATTTGTCTTCTTTACGAATTCATTGCCAAAACTTCATCATAAGCAAGTGATCACGCAACTAGGCGACACTTGTGGTTCGGACCCGCCTGTGTTATGCGTAATTCCGCGAAAAAAAGCGTTCGCACCATTCTAAAGACGTTAACCAGGAACAGCCCAGGTGCCTTGGTCTGGAAATGGTTCTTCTTGCTTCTCATTAGGCCATCTTAATTTAAAAGTTCGTCTTAAACTCCCCACACGCATTAGTAACAAATCGCCCGCTTTATTCATTTTTCCCCCTTTCTCTTTTTTTTTTTTTACCCCACGAAAAAAAATCCACACAGGACATCGTTTCAGTGAAAATAGCCTAATCCACAAATTTCTCAAGAATTCACAACTGTATGAGTGTTTGTAATTATTAAAAAATGTTCCATGTGGCACCAAATGAAATGACCAGCAAAAACCTCAATGCAGGAACAATTAAAAAACATAAAAGTAAAAAAAAAAAGAAAAAAAGGAAAAAAAAACGCATTCCGCATTGGTTTTAAACTTGTGGAGCTTTAAGACAAACTATTAAATTAAGATGCTTGAGCACCCATCCTGTCAATTCTTGAGACTGCCCATAGAAGAAATTACCATTTGTATTACGAAACAGTAATTAGTAGGTGATAACTTTTTTATTGTTATTTTAAACAATACTCCTATTTTAAAGGGTATTTATGACAAATATTACTTTTTTTTTTTACTTATAAGACAGGTTGTAGCAAAATTAAGGTCAGAAAACATCTATTTTGATCTAGAGAAATGATACGTATGATCTCTGTTCTTGAACCTTAGTTCACCTACATCTCCTAGTAGTTCCCATTCTTCAAGCTGACTTAATGCCTTTCATTTTCTACAGCTATTTTAGCAAGCCCTACGAGACCCACTGTAAAATTTGCAACCCGAGTGCGCACACGTCAGGGGCCAATGATCTAGCAAACACTGGACTTCTCATTTTGCTACGCTCAAGAGCACGTTGTGTGCTCTTATGTGCCTTGAGAAATTGCAATTTTCAGCGGATTTATAGAGCTCTTTTACTCACCTATCTACCATAACTATCGTGTTCTAAGGCATTTTCTGACAATTTTGGTTCGTTTTGCGCTTCAGCCCATCCCAATTTGTTGCAACACTGCGTCCGTTTAGGTGGGTCCAGTGTGTGTACTTTCCGCAAAAAGATGGCCGCTAGTTCACATGTTACAAGTGTCTGCCTCGGGTAGACCCCTTAGAGTATTCCCAACATTCATCTAGCGTGTGAGTTGGGAGCTTAGTGTGCTAGATGGTTCCCGAGTATTTTATCTCGCTTTTCATCGGCACTTTGATGTTTGTCGCGGTCAACTTTCACCCGCTACTCTACCGGTAGGGGGTGACCGGTAGGACCCATAAAGGTACTGGCGGCCCATCTGGGCCCCGAAAAGGTTCAGACTAGGTTTTGCATCGGAAAAAATGGTTCGCCATCTGCACCAGGGCGGTATTTTGAGCCCCCACCGCTGCCCCGTGGAATGAGGGTGTGCGGGTCATGTTAATTGGTCTCCCGTCATCCTGGGCCCCTTACCGTTATTACGGCCGGGCCTTACCGCTCAACGGGAATATTAGACTGGTGCTCTTTTTTTCAGTGGCCATTTTGGATATTTTAACGGTGGGAATTTGTACCGAGTTCTTAGACTCATTTTGGTTCCGAAAGTAAACGTCGGCGGTGCGATACGGCAAGTGTCATTCCATATTTCAACTACCCGAAACCGGAAAGTACGGGCTTTCTATGGGAGCTAGGGACTCAACCGCGTTTTTTCTTCGGTTTTCCCCGTTTGGCGGTGGGCTCCACTACCGTTGTCACGCCGAGCCTTACCGTTACGGGGGATTTTAGGCCGGGACACTTTTTCGGCGGCCATTTTGAATTTTTTTGCCGACCGATATTTTACCGCCCTAAAACCTCATTTGGTTCCGACCCTAAATCATCGGCGGTTCCATATAACAAATTCATCCCAGTATTCAAATACCCGAAACCGGAAAAGTTACGTGCTTTTTCTATGGGAGTTTAGGCTCCAGCGGGATTTTTTACGTATTTGAGCGGGCATGACCAGGTTCAACGCGGTGGTTTAGGCTAGGATGACTCTAATTCCCAATTGTAGGCTAGGCTAATTGTACTTAAGAGAGACCTCCCGGTTATGGGTCCTGTAAAGCTCATAAACTTGACTTTTTCTTTTTTGTCTCTTCTCAGATAAGACATGGATTCAGAATCCGAGTACGGAAGCGAAGCAGAAGTGGTCAAGCCAAAACCCAGACAATGTTCGACATGTGGACATTCTTGTCGCCTGCGGACCCGCATCCGGCATGCATTATTACACGCCCCGTGCCACCGGGATGAAGCATGCGAATTGGACGAAGACTGGTCACCGGAACAGTGGGGAGACCTTGAAGACCGTCAAGCCCAAGCTGCCCAGAAACAGAACAGCAGAAGAAGAACCCGGCAACATATACACCGTACCTGGCCAGACCGTTCCTGGTTACAGATCAGCCGCAGTTTTCAGCGGAATTCTTCAAGCGGGCTCTACAGGGGCGCTGCGCCGCTTCCACTCTACGGATGGACAGCTAGAGTTCGGGTCACGGAGAGCCAACCCCCAGGGTCAAGCCGCCGTGGCTTCTACGTATCACCCCGCAAGCGGCAATCAAGATTGGATTTTACGCGCGATATAAAAGGTCGCACCGACCACGACGGCAGCAGCCCGGTGTCGCCGGTAGCAGCTGTGGTAGCAGCCGTAGGGAGCCGCATCTTGTACCGAGGTTCCCCGGGAGTCATACCGCCACCGTCTCTGACAGCGCGAGCTACCGACTCTCCACCGCCGGATCACCGTACACGATCCGTTTGCCGATCACTCGGGGAGCCGCCCCCGTTCCCGCTCACCGCCAGGTTTGCCGCCGGAGCCGACCGGGGCACGCACCGCCCGCCGAGTTACCCCGTCTTCCACCGTCGGTATAACCGGGATCACACACGGGAAGCCGTTCGGGGGGAGCCGAGATCACCGCAAAAGACACGGCAAAGCGCCCCGCTTACAGGGAGCCGGATCACCGCAAGATCACCGCAAGAGCAGCTCCGGTAGCCGAGATCACCGAAAAGATCACCGCAAGAGCCGATCCGGGAGCCGAAGATCACCGCAAAGATCACCGCAAGAGCCGCTTCCGGGAGCCGAGATCACCCGCAGAGGATCAACGAAAGAGCCGCTCCGGGAGCCGGAGATTTACCGCCAAAGCTCACCGCAAGAGACGCTCAAGGAGCCGAGATCACCGCAAAGATCCCCGCAAGAGATGCTCCGGAACCGAGATCCACCGCAAAGATCACAGCAAGAGCCCCTCCGGGAGCCGAGTCACCGCAAAGATAAGATCACCGCAATGAGCCCTCCCGGGAGCCGAGATCAACGCAAAGATCACCGCAAGCCGCTTCCGGTAGCCGATGATCACCGAAAGATCACCGCAAGGCGCTCCGGAGCCGAGATCACGGCAAAGATCACCGCAAGACCGCTTCGGGAGCCAAGATCACCGCAAGGATCACCGCAAGAAGAAGCCGTCCGGGAGCCGGAGAGATCACCGCAAAGATCACTGCAAGAGCCCCTACGGGAGCCGAGATCACCGCAAGGATCCCCGCAAGAGCTGCTCCGGGAACCGAGATCACCGCAAAAAAGATTACCGCAAAAGAAGACCGCTCCGGGAGCCGAGGTCACCGCAAAGATCACCGCAAGAAGCCGTTCGGGACCGTGACCGCCCGCCGGATCACCGCTAAGAGCCGTTCCGGAAGCTGTGGCCACCGCCGGATCACCGCCAGAGCCGGTCCGGAAGCCGTGGCCGCCGGCGGGATCACCGTATGAGCCGCGCGGGAAGCCGGGACTCGCCGCCGGGATCACCCGAAAGAGCGCTCTCGCAGCCCGCGTCACCAGGGTGGATACGCAATAAGCCGTTCGGAGCCGTGGTAACAGTAGCTACCGCCCGGATCTCCGGGGAGCCGCTCCTTGGCCCGTGACCGCCGGAGCCGCAAAGACAGTTACGACCGCAACCGCCGGGACGACCGTTGACCGCCGTGTAAGCCGTTGATCGTTCAGGACAGCCGTCGAACCCGGACAGCCAACGGGGACGCAGTAAGAGATAGGAGTTCCACGCGGCAGGCGTCCGCATGGGAGAACTTCTCGGTACAGTCAGGGAACCTGAACCAGCGAGCTTGCCCGAAGATTGGGTGTTTATGGACGACCATCGGGACATGAAAAATCGCAGCGTTCAAACCATCTTATTTACGCGAGGCCTTCCTCATCAGGACCGCCGTCCTTAGAACCGACAAGCCAGGAGGAAACCTCGCAAGGGATATCTCAAGCGGGCAGAAACCGCCGGAATCTCGGAAGGAAGCAGAGAGGATTCCGCACCTCGCGAAGAATCCGACAGATAGGAGAACCGTTCTCCGTGTTACCAGAGGAGGCCTACAGATCAGACGACTCCTTCCACCCAGAAGCCGGATCCGATTCCCTGAGCCCTGCAGTGGCGGCCCCTTTTCTTTCTTCAGTGATGTTAAGAAAGGGGCATCCCGATCCAGGGGCCTGAATCCTCCACCAGAGGTGGACGAACTGGGAGACAGCCGACTACAGGGGTAACAAGCCAGAGAAAAGCCGCGAACATACGTCCCGCTACTGTCCCACTTCAAGAGATTCTGCGACACGCGCACAGTCAAGAACCAGCCGGGCCCTCGCCGCTTACAGTGGGTGGAACGCACCCTTCAAGAGCCACAAGAGGTCGAGAAGAAGTAATTCCGCCCTAGCACAGTTGCCAGATGAGGCATGGCCCCACATGCTGTACGACGCAGGACATGGGCCAGTCCGGATCGACTCCCCCAGCGGTGGTGTTGAGGGCGGATAAAATAACACCTTCCGTAAGGAACGTCCTCACCGGGCCGCACCTTGGAACCAGCAGAGGGACGCCGAAATTTGGAGGTCTGGAGACCCTGGCCAGGGATGGCATGCGGCTAGCGAACGCATCCCTCCTCACCTTCCCCCCACCCTGATGAGATGGATGCCTAGACCCAGGCCAAATCTAGATGAGCGCGAAGAACAGGAAAACGTTCACTATAATTACTCCCACGGGACCTTACCTTCTGGAAGGGGGGAACATCTGCAGGCTAGTGCCCAAACTCGCCTAGTTGAGGAAGGTAAACGCCACCAACGCTCTCAACCTCCTGACATCCGCGACGTTCCTGGAGACGCCTCTCGGACCTGCCTCTTCGGGGGAAAGTTCAAGCGCCTATATGAAGAGGACGTCGCTAACAAGAAGGCCAAGGCAGCCCGGGAACAGTCTGAAGGGAAAAGAAAGAAGAAGGCGGCCAGATAGCCAAGGGGCCTCCGCACCAGCAGCAGCGGTCAAAGCAGCAGCAGCAGACTTTTCGTAGTCAAGACCCCGTCAGAAGAAATAAGCCGTCCAAGGCAATAAGGGCCAATCCTTCCAAGAAAGGAAACAAGGAAAACCGACGTACAGACGGCGGAGGTGGGGTTACAACCAAAAGGGCGTCGATCAGGAGGGCGGGGGGTGGGGGTTCGCCGTGCAACCAAGAAGAGGAAGGACTATCACAGGCCCCAGAGTCTCCACCTTGCGGTGGGGGGAGGCTAGGCACTTCGCACACCGGTGGGGACGGTGACTTCGGACGAATGGGTCCCTAAGAACAATTATCCCAGGGATACCAGCCGAATGCACCATCCCCCCACAACCGCTCAAAACACGACGAGGCCAGTGCTTCCCAAGGACGTGGAAAAAAAAAGGCGGCAAGCACTCCTCCAAGAGAGCGAACAGCTGATCCAGAAGGTGGCGATCTTCAGGTACCGTCTCGCTGCGTAGCGTCCACCTCAAGTTTTTTATCACCACAAAAAAGTCCGGAGAGTGGCGCCCCGCTCTCAACTTGAAGACGACAACCAGTTCATCAGACCACGCCCCTCAAGATGGAGAGCCTAGCAGCAGTTCTCAAGCTCAATCAAGGCTGGTGGGCACCCACTCTAGACTAAAGAGGATGCTTACATCCACAATTCGAGACATCCTTACACCGGAAGTGGATCAGTTTCTATTATTCAAACCCGCACACGTTCTACCAGTTCCAGTGCCTCCCGTTAGGAGTGGTCGGGAAAAACGGGGGCGCCCCGCACATTAACCAGGATAGTGAAGGTCGTAGCAGAGCTCCCAAGGCGAAGAGGCACTTGTCTGGTCTAACCTGGAACGAATGGGGCATCATGGAAGTCGGGCCTCCTTCCAGAGACGCTCCAGCACTCCATAGGAAGGAGACAGTCCCAAATCGTCTCCCACCTCGGGTTCGTGGGGATCACCGACGGAGAAGTCCAACCTCAGCCCATACAGAAAATCGACTTTTCGGGAGCGACGTGAATTTCAAGCAGTTAATAGGTCGCGAGCGCATCACATCCACGACGCAGTGCGCCGGGATCCTCATTGAAACTCAGCCGAGCACCAGAATCTCTGTGGCTACGATTACTGGGCCTCATAGCAAGCATGACAACGGTGGTAACAGGCTGCAGACTCTGCATGTGAGTAATACAGCTGCACGTTCTATCGCGGTACAATATTCGCCGAGACCGAATGTCCAAGAGCATTCCGAACACCCCACAAGTCAGCAGAAGCGATAGCGTGGTGGTCCCAGCCGGAGAAAAATTCCGCCCGGGGAGAGCCATGTTAATATCACGACCCTCATCTTTCACTCTCACGACGGGCGCGTCGAAGGAGCGGCTGGGGAGCCACGTAGGCGACATTGCATCTAAGGACTTGGACACAAAAAGAGGCTGGCCAAGCACCACATCACCACGGTGGAGCGTGGGGCAGTCCATCTGGCGCTGCGACAGACTCTCCATCTAGTCAAGGGAGGTCACGTCATAGTTCCAGTGCGAACAACATTGTCGGTCGTCTCCCACATAAACAAGCGGGAGGAACCAGGAGTCGCACACTGATGCCTACAGACAGTCAAGCTTCTGGGTGGGTGTTCGGCATTGGATCACTCTGAAGCGTTCCTTCCGGGGAAGACAAACACCCTGGCAGATGCCCCTATCGAGGAAGACATCCTGGAAGTCGGGGGACCATCAAGAGTCCGGGGGTCGTCGTGGTTTGGAAGTGGCACCTCAACCCCAAAATATGGAAAGTCGTCTTCAAAGGCTGGAACACCCCCCCGTGACCTGTTCGCAAATCACCTCAACTCCCAGCTCAGGAACATACTGTTCGTGGGCAGGGACCCAGGCGCCTTTCACCAGGACTCAGGACAAGGAGTGGAGGGGACGAGTCGCAGTATACGCATTCCCTTTTCCGATCGCCCTAGTCCTCGAGTTTCTCTCAAGTTCACAAGGGACAAGCAACTGCCGCGTGATTCTAGTGTGCCCGAATTGGCTTCGACAACCGTGGTTTCCACGACTCTTCAATGAGGAAGGAACCTGTCATAGACTCGGGGGTGGGGGGGTGGTCTCCTTCAGATGGCGATCGGAGGCGATCAACTGACATGCATGGCCAATTCGTCCAGTCCTAACGAGGAGCAGGACTTTCGCTCAAAGATGCCCGTTATGGCAGGGAGAGGCAAGGAGAACCTAAACAAGGAGACTTATAATTCCAGCGGGTAAGTACCGAGAACTTGGTGGCGGGATCACCAAGTGGACCCTCGGCGAACAACTCTAAGGGAATGGTGGCAGACTTCCTGAGGCAGGTGTTCGAAGCCGGGAGCCAAACCCCCGCACATCAGGAGCAGTTGACCGCCGGCAGTAGGAAAGCCATCCCTCTGGGGTTTGGCGGATGGGGCATCACCGAGTCAACTCGCACGCTTCACAACTATCAAGGGAATGCTTACTCGCCGGCCCGCCCGAACGCTCGCTGGTTACCGAAGGGGACTGCCAAAAGTACTCCAGAATCTCAACACTCCTCCTTATGAGCCTCTTCACCAGGATCCTTGCGGACACCACCAAGAAGACTCTCTCCCTTGTCGCCGCACCGCATCAGGCGAGAGTATCGGCGTATCCATGCTGTCTACAGCAGAGAATCCCCTCACCCTGTCAAAGGGAACGCCGCTCGCCTGCTTCCCCGATCAGGTTAAGAGCCAAGAATCAACTGTTCATTAGCTCAGCTTCAATCCACAGGCGGATTTCATCCTTCCCAGATTCGACAAGCTTCAGGTTCCAGCGATGGGGACCCCTGGGGTCCAGTTAGGGCCTTGAAGTTTTACCTCAGCAGACTCAGCCCTCTAAAGGACTCCGACAAACTTTCTCACAAACTAAGAAGCGTTGTCGCCCGGCATGACCAAGACGAATAGCCAGGATGGATAGGACAGTCATTTACAAAAGTAAGAGCTCGCTAGTAGGGACTCGTCGGAGGGGGGACGCACATGGAGCTCACTACGTAAGATCTCAGGCGGATGCTTGGGCCTCTTACCGGGGAGCTTCTATAAAGATATCATGGAAGCCAGGGGATGGGCTTGTTCTTCTACATTCCAAACAAGTTTATCTCCCGAGATGTGTGTCTAGTAGCAGGTTCACGGCAGTAGGGATCCTGTCTCAGTTCCTCGTCATCGCAGCAGGCCTCCACATATTCCAGTCGCCACAGCTCCCAGTAGCACTTCACCCACTTGAAGTCGGTAGGTAAGTGCAATCTGTTATATATTTTTGTTAACTTCTCCCGGCGAGATCATATCCCCATAGCTCCGCTTGCTTAGGGCCGAAGCACTCTGGTATCCGGGTTGACTTTACCAGTTGCAATCTGTGGCATAAGTCAGCCTTGAATGGAACGTAATAGGAGATGTAGGTGATTCCTCTCCCGGGGGGGAGAGTCATAATCACCATAATCTCCGTATACTTACATTAAAGCGACGCTCCCCCCTGTCCGGGCCGCGGCGACGCCCGGGACGGGGCTACGGTGTGAGCTTCTCTGCACGTGGAGTCAAAACGGTGGAAAAGCATACCACAAATGATCAAAGTCATGTGTGCCAGATCAGGCCTGAGTGTTGCGCACTCAGGGGTTGCCAAATTTTTACGTGGGATCGTAGGGATATTGCTAAAATGAGCGTTAGGAAAATGAAAAAAAGGCATTAAGTCAGGGCTTGAATGGTAAGTAAACGGGGATTATGGGGATATGACTCCCCCGGGGAGAGGGGAATTTCGTAATACGTTTTGATTTTGTGGACGGTTTCATATTTTACCCTCAAAATGATTTAGGAGGGTTTGCCAAATTCATTGCACAGGTAAGCCAGGTATTTGTAATTAGCAATGAAAAGCATACCAGACCAGAACGCTTTGTCCAAGCACCAGACCAGAACACCTTTTGTCCTTGAAAGATTTCAGATTACTCCCACTTTGTGTCTGCAGACTATAGACATTACCTAAATTATAAATAATGGGAAATATTCATTATTAGGCTCTGGTATGCATTTTCTCCTATCAAACAATATAAAGAAAGTAACAGAGTATTTTAACCAGGGGGGGTGGGACACGTTCTGCCCGATTTGGGCATTAGGGATTCCAAACAGTAATTGGGAACTGCTACGTGCATTAATATGGCAGTGACTCGGTCCCAGTGACATTAAAAAAATCATCTCTTAAACCTTTGTTCAAAAGATCTTAGTAATATCATGATACATAAGAAAAATTATTGACTTCAAAATCCTGGGGTTAGTGCTGAACCTCGCTGCAACATAGGTAATGCCATAAACGGTCATTAGATTTAAATATTAGTGACCAGGCCTAGTCTTAAATCAGTGTTGCAACCGTTCAATATGCGTAAGAGCGACATCCCTACAGTTAAGTCTTGAAATAGACTAGTACCCGGAAGTCAAGCCGTTTTGAAATTTCTGTTGCTGTTAGGTTGGCACTGTCCTAACCCCCCCAATTTCACACAGGTGTCCTTGAAATGTATTATTTTATTCTGTGGGTTTTTTGTATTTTTTTGTATTTTGGTTTCTATTTTTTTTTGTTTTGTTTGGGGGTTTTCTGTAACCAAATCTGCCCAACGAATCCTTATTGACGCTGCCACGTCTTAAAGGGGGATGGCCCGATTAAGGATATGAATTTTTCATCTGATAGATGGCCTTCACTCCAAAACCCCAGCCTAAAGTTTCGCGCCAATATTTTCACTCCATTTTGATGGGAGAACTATGCTGTAAAAAGTGATTTATGTGTCAAATTAATATGTGTCAACAAAAATGGGGCACATTTTTGCTCATAACTTCCAAACCAAACATCCTTTGGCTCTAAGATTTCACAGGGTAAATGAGAAAAATAGTAGCTTTCTTCTGATACCAAAATGTTGACCACTTCTGGTAAAATCTGGGGCTTCTGGGGACGAGGCTATTAGCAATCAGGCCATGGACCTTTAAGATAGTTTACACATTTTTACTGGTTCCTTGCCGCGTGATATGAGATGATATAATATGGCTACAGCGAGTATTCATTTGACAAAATATGCATGCATATGCTGCTCAGGCCAATTGAAGATACATAGTAACAACAGACTGATCAATTTAAAGAGCTCGAGTAATTTGTTGGTTAAAATCTGCCATGATTTTATTAATCCTAATGCCCCATCTGTCTCTAGCCTATGTCCCAGGAGACAGAAGGAATAGTGGCAGGGGAATTGACTTGGAATTTTATTAGGTCATCATTGATAAGAAGGAATAGTGGCAGGGGAATTGACTTGGAATTTTATTAGGTCATCATTGATAAGAAGGAATAGTGGCAGGGGAATTGACTTGGAATTTTATTAGGTCATCATTGATAAGAAGGAATAGTGGCAGGGGAATTGACTTGGAATTTTATTAGGTCATCATTGATAAGAAGGAATAGTGGCAGGGGAATTGACTTGGAATTTTATTAGGTCATCATTGATAAGAAGGAATAGTGGCAGGGGAATTGACTTGGAATTTTATTAGGTCATCATTGATAACACTTTTTCCCTTACACACATTTACACTAAGGGGAAATCATACTTTTTTGTTACAGTCATAGGTGATATGCCTTCAGGAAATCAAATTTTGAAGTTGCTTTTTAACTTCTTTTTTATTGAATTTGAGTAAGTCATCATTGAATTATTTTTTTATTTAGTATCCGCGGAACTGTAATAAGTAACTCATGTCTGTTCAACTGGCTTACCACCCATCAATTTGCTGAATGTAAATTCTCCTGAATTTTGCACTGATGTAAAGCTGTCCATCAAAAATATCCTCATCTGAAAGGATTAAGCTGAGAATCATTTCTTTGGTATAAAACTTGTGAATTTTCTATTTTTGTATTGGAGCAAATACCAAATTCAGAATTGGTTTTAAATGAAATATAAGCAAATCAAAATCACTTTTTGTTTTCACTTCTAGGACATTTCTGTACCCTAGGACAAAGTAAAATTCTATTGAATGTCTAATCTATAGGAAGTCACTACATGCGACGCAATATTTGAATGCCTCAAAATCTCTCATTGAACTTTTAAATGGGGCTGTCAGATGTCAGCGCTCTGTCCTTTTTTCAGGAAAGCTTTATTTTAAAGCACACCATCCCTTGAAACTGAGACTGACATCATCACATTCCCATCCTTCTTCCCATAGACTAGGTAAATGATAAGGAATCAAGCAGAGAAATCTCGAGTTGATATTATTTCAATTTATTACCTTATTTTTTATCACACTATGAGCAGCATAAACTATACACATTCTGCTGCTCAATCCAGCACAGTCCTGCTATCTTCAGAAGATAGCAAATTGTGAAGGATATCTTTTTGTGTACAGCTCCATCCACATATACAAATTAGTGGCCTAAATAAATCAAGTATATCTTATGCAATAAAATTTGAAAAAAAAACAAAAGCTCTTTGCAGTCCACACCAACTATTAAAATAATATACCTTGCAGAGCAAATTTGCCTGTTGAAATAGTGTCAGAATTTGTCATTCTCTCTAAAGTACACCAGGTACTGGGTAGAGTGGTGGTTTCATTCCTTGGCAGTACAGACATGAACCAGATGTTGTGCTTTGAAATTGTTTAATGGGCAGTGAAGGTTGAAAGGCGCACACGATTGCACCCGGGTACCCCCCATCTACGTATGTAATTCCCAATGAACCTGGTGATACACACACTAACTCACTTATACACAGTAGTCCCTATGGAAAAAAAATGCCAAATTTGAGATGTTTCTTTCATATTTTCACCCAATACACTTTCCCAGCCGGTAGTCCATGTTGGACTAGAAATTTTCCCGGCCTGTGAAATAGACAATGACCAGATTTAAGAAACAAAAACACTTGTAAATGTATGTACATTAGTATACCATGGACTTCGGGGGGCTCAAGGCCCAAAAACAGCCCAAAGCCGAGATCCAATCAGAAAAATTTCTTGAGAAAGCATATGGCCAGGGCGACCCTCCCTTATAGTTACGTATATGTAAACATACATGTCAGTAATATAAATATGATAATAATTAGTATAACAACAACTACAGTGGGTAACCAGGACCTTGGAAATGGGGTGGGGGAGGAAGGGGTGCCGAGGCATTTTCTGAGGGGGCGAATTTAGGTCCTTCATAGACACTGTACAAACGGTCAGTTCATTTGGGGGCTGATGGGGGGCTCTGCTTCTGAGCAGGAGCTTGTGCCCCCCTGCCCCCCGCTGGTTACGCCACTGAACAACTAATAATATTCAAGAGCTTGTAAGGCCAAAAAAGAATAAGTTTGTTTTCAGTATGTCATGCACATTTTGTTTTTTGAAGTCATTTCAACCACATTTTGTTTTTTTATTGCATGAATTGAGAAAATTTTGTGGGACACCTCAGGTATAGAAAAATTAATTTAAAAAATATAAGTGATCCCAAATTGATATTTTTGATGTATAAACTAATAATTTTACAGTAAAATATGGTTTGCAACTGTTTTGAGTTACCATCTGGTGTGAACTAAGGCATTTCAAGGGAAATTCCTTTTCAAAAAATTAAAAATAAAAAAAATCATTTCGCATTATTTTTTGGCTACCTACTGGAGCAAACTTGATTTTTTTGCCTAATATGACACAAACAACAAACATAATACAGATTTATAATATTTTAAAACCATAAGTAGTCTTGCATTGGATTGCTTTAAATACTGTGTAGTGCTATATACATTTATACAAGTAACCATCACCATACCTAGAGATACATGTTATTTTGAACATAGCCAGATTCTTCCTTGTGGTATCTACTGACCTGAGTATAATCCCATGGTCGATTATAATTCCACCCCAGTTCGAAAGAATCTGAAGAATAGCAGAAAATCCTGTTATAATCCTACTATAAATTCCATTCCATCTATATATTAAAGGTGCAACAAGAGATTTCAAATAACGGGTGTCCCGCAAAAATGTGAAAATTCAGATTTTTGCACTGGTCTAAAGCTTTCCATCAAAAATAACCCCATCTGGAAGGACTAAGCTGAGAACTGTTTCTGTGGTACAAAAATTGTGAAATTTCTAATTTCGTATAGGAGCAAATACGAAATTAAGCCTATGTTTTCTATTGAACTATAAGCATATACAAATCGCCGTTTGTTTTCATTTTAAGTTATTTCTGCAGCCAAATAAAAGGTAGGGAATCTATTGAGTGTCTAATAAATATGAAATCACTAAATATTACAGAAGATACAGGTGACTTGAAATCTCTTGTTGCACCTTTAATACCGGTGGTCTGACCGCGTCTATTTTCTCGGAGACCGAGGGTTGCACGGTCCTGAAACTTGGTGGGTGGGTGCCCCTTGACCAAACGAAGACCGAGTTTGTATTGGTTAGTGAATCAAAGTTCATCGGGGGTCATTCAAGGTCAAAGGAGGTCAAATGGAGGTAAATGGTGGTGTATGGACATGAAATTTGGAGGGTGGGGTCGATTATTGATGCCAAAAATTGTAAAGGTCACAACAAGGTCATCAGGGGTCATTCAAGCCAGGTGATCGCGAAACCTGGGGACCACCTAGTATTCCATATTCTTTATTTCCATAATCGTTTACAAATATATATAAACTATACAGGCAAAATACGGATTAATACAAACGATTACGGAGGACTAATCAAAATTAATAATTTTTTTCCGAAAAGAAAATGTAAAGGGACAAAATTCATGAAAGAAATGCCCATGGCAAGGGCTGACCTTATTTGTGCATAACCTAAATCAGCAAGTTATTGTCTTTAAAACCATGAAAAACATATTTCTATTCAATTTACCAAGAAAGGCAAATGGTATTCAGCGACTTACATTTTTAAAAATCATGAGCGAGGTGAGTATGTTGCCCTTTAAGTTATGAACAGATACTAGAGCTCAATACGGGGAAGTCATAACACCTGATATAGCTTGAAATCCTTTCAACAGTGTGGGCAGTAACAATGGACCTGCATACCCTGTTGAGAAAAGATCTGAAGTGTTTTAGGTTGATTGTTGAATATCATTAGCTCTATTGTTCGCTTGAGTTTACGTGTACATATTGGTCACTGACATTCTGGAAGTAAATTGAGTTGACATTTTCATTCATTTTTCTAAATAATGTGCACTCTTTTCATTTGGGGATACAGCTTTTCCTGGTTTACATAATATTTTAAAAATTTTAGTGAAGGAAGCAAGTGATCCCCAGCGCTGTAGCACGAAAAGATCGTTAAATCGCGAACGTATCATGGCCTATACAGTTTTGAAATCAGTTCTTGGAACACTGGGTATACTTTTTGAAATTCTATGTGGACTTGACAATGGTAATTAAATGACGTATATTGTATTTGAAAGAAAAGCAAACATCCCTAACAATGATTTACTCTTCCCCCTCCTGAATCAAAAGAAGCTACTTGGCCACCCAAAACCCTCTTTTTAGCTATATTTTTCAAGGTGTTTAGGGATAGAATGAAATAAACAGCAGTTCAAGGAGTAGTGACTTGAAAGTAGCCATGCAGCTCAGTTTTCCACCACCAGCTCATCAAGGGTGTAATATTACTTTTGCTATAGAGGATGTATAAATTGCATACAGACATCGTCTTTTATGGGATTGAGAGTGATCGCTCTACACAGCTCTCCTTAAGTGCATTTGAATTAATTCCTCTGTAGCTCTCTTTAGTGAATTGAGGGAGAGTGATTTGTAACACTCTTGGAAGATATTTTTTGATGTACATTATTGAAGTGGTAAATGGTAATTTTTTGCCTCCTATTTTCTCCTAAATTTGACATGGACAGCTTTTAGGAGAGCACTACCTCTTTTTTTTTTTTTGTAAATACAAGTCTGCAATCAGTATCTGCTGGTGTCTATATTTATGTATAAAAATGTTAGTAAAAATGCAAGATGATCAAATATCCAAACTATTGCAATCAATGTAGCATTAGGCTATTCCACAACACAAAATGAGACAAAAATTTGAGTAGGTTGTTTAGCCGTTTCTGCTTTGCTTAAAAATAAATATGGTCAGAGACTATACTGACAGCAATTAAATTTTTGGTTCCGTTTCCTCACCAAATGGTTTATTTTACACCATGGTTCAATTCAAACTCCGCTGGCACTCTTTTGTTATTTTACAATGAAATAGTATGGTTATAACTAACATGACTTTGCATTAGTCAATCAGTCACAGCTCCAAATGATGCCGTATACACATAGATGATGTAAGTTAAAATGAGTGCTTGTTTGGAAAGAGCAAAAAAAAAAAAAAAAGGGCATGTATAAAACCTGTTCTTACTTTGCATCCCATCATTCAGGCTCGGGGGGGGTTCGTTAAACGTCTGAGGGAGGGCCCTGCTAAATATGTCCAAGGGGTAGGGTACATTTATGACCATGGTTGCTATGATCTCAGTCATTCCCAGCGTCTTCAAGGATCATGGAATTAGCAATGGCAGCTAGTGTCGGTAGATGTTTCAAACAAATTCAGAAGTGTGTGGAAACCCATCCAGTGGTCCAGGATGAGTATTGAGGTTTGAGACCACGTCTCTTGCTGTTACCAGCATAAATGCACGCATGTACGGTTAAATTTCGGCCCCAATAAAGTACTAATACAGCTATCAAAAACTTTATACATGTAATACAGATATAAAAAATGCAAGGAACTGGGATAACAAGAGAGCAGAGGAGGTTTTCCGCCACTGGATTTGGTTTCCACGAGCAACATGGCTACCACAACAGTGACTAAGATGAGGCCGAGTGCTGCAATGAGCAGATTCTGAGTAGTACTTGAAATGAGAGTGTCTTCTTCCTCCAAGGGCTTGGTAACTCTCAGCATCTGTTAAGAAGGTTATAACCAACAAATGTTGATGTGGTTTAATTAGTTTGAAAACACATTTTTTGCAAGTGTAGGCATTTTGGTGCAGTCTGAAGGAATTGCAGAAGGCAACATAGGGAGTACTCTGGCGTATGTTGGGTATCTGTGTGTGTGTGTGTGGGACACTTAGCTACCCAGGGGGGGGGTGGCTTTTTGGGGGTTAAGCCCCCCTCAAATTACTCAACGAAAAAGAGGAGGAAAGAAAGAAGACAAAAGAGGAAAAGAGACGGAGAAAAGAAGAGAAAAGAAGAGGAACCATGGTACCTAGGGCGATTAGGTCTTGAAAACCCTTGAAAAACCTCAGGAGTTATTATGCTTGTTTACGTTACGAGTATGTCCTACATCCACCTCTACCCAACCCCCCGTCCGAATTTGGAGACGACGGTGTGAAAAAAATCGGTGGACCCTCCATGGTTCGAAACATCTGTAGGCCAGACCTCAATAAAATTTCCTGGGAAGCCATATGTGGGTGTGTGTGGTGTCTTTTGTGGTTAAAATGTTAACCTTAATATATTGCATGCCGTATATGAGTTCAGTAAGGCTACGATGATGTAAGCTGGTGGAAAGGAGGGGGGGGGGGGTGGTGACATGTTGGTGAACCTCATGTGACATAGGTGACCTTAAGGGACCTTGGCCAGTCAAAATGTAAACCTTAATATAATGCCATGCTGTATGAGTTCCATGGCTATGATGATGTAACTCGTGGAACGGAGTGGTTGGGGGGGGGGGACATGGTGGTTGACCTCAGGTGACCTCGGGTACCTCATGTGACCTCTGGCCCATTCACAAAACCGCGACGGCAGACAGATCGACAACTGCGGTCGGGGACGGCGATGTATTTTTTATTCATGGGCCAGGCAAGTAAGGGTAAAAAGGTACATTTAAATTAAATTCCAGAAAAAACTTTGGATCACTTGATTACTGACACCGGATATTAAAGTTTGTCGCACATGGTAGGGTTGAATTAATGCAATATTGCATTAAATAACCATATCAGAACAGAACTTTACCAACTTAGTTCTCAGCGTTAGACAAGGATGGTATTTATTAATCTTTCCCTTGAAAAAAAAACCATGTGCCTATGGCAGGATTTGAATCGGCGACCTCGTATTAATAACATGGTGCTCTTCCAACTGAGCTATCAGCCTATCATAGTCTGGTTGGTAGAGGATGATAGAGATTCATCTCTAGGTGTTAGGTCTGAAAGGTGTCCATCACTTTCCTAGGGAGATAAGAACGGGTATATGACATATACAATGTATTTTTAAATAAAACTTTTTTTTCAAAACACTTGGCGGATGGCTATCTCAAGGGAAAGATTAATAATGTCCAATATCAGAACAGCTCTTTGGATTAGGTATATATTAAATCAAAGAGGCACATTAATGAGGAGTTCATGACTTAAGGATTGAAGAAAGACTGTAAGCCCCTTGAAAAAAAAAGACACTCATATGAACATGCGTACATTGACCAGATAATATCCAATTTTCAGTTGACATGTACTGAGACTCAAATTAAGCCCATCTTCATGATCACTTCTTGAGTAGGGTCAGGGATTCTTCTTGTTCTCAGCATGATTTCAGGTATTATTTGTCAGTTATCTGTTTGATGCTAGATATAAAATAAAGTAGTATACTTAACTTAAAATAGGAATATAAATGCTGCGTGATGCTGTGGTTGTACATGTAAAATAATTGGTAAATAAGTAAATTTTATTGATGTTTGTAGGCAAGTGAAAAAAAGTATGATAGGATAGCTTCCCATAAATGCTTAAACCACTATGCTCATTGCCATTATTTGAGCACCACCACGATATTGGAAAACGTATTACAATATTTGATTATCTCCCTTAATTACCATCAGTATTACAATAAGCGATATCCAGGCTCATGATCCCAAAATCATCTGTCGGAAACTTGAATGCTTGTTATTGGTGAGATAAACCAATTACTTTTTTTTTTTTTTTTTTATGTCATAATATTACTTAGAACTAATGACATAAGATATTTGAAATATTTCCACCAATTCCCTGTCGAAATCGTATTAAAAAATTTATAAATTCAATTCAGTTAATCAGGGATTTCGAATCTTGTTAATTATCTGAGAACACACAGGATAGCTTGAGATTCTAATTTGTCACTTTGTTACCCAAGTAAATACTGAATATAAACAATCCTTGTGATAGTTACCATAGGCTCGCATGGGTGAGCAAATCGTCTGTGTTGCCACAGGCACACAGGCGTTTCTCTCTTATGGGTATCTTCTATATGTTCTGAATACACCACTAATTGAACATCTTGAGCATCACGGATTAGTTTGATCAGTGATTGTAATTATTTTTCCAAAGTTCAATATAAGTGTTTCATGGCCATAATTGGAAAAAGTAATGAGTCCAACAAGCCAGTCTTAGGTCAGTGGTTTTGAGTTGGCTTCTCAAATGACATATCATTGGGAAGTCATCTACAAAAACTTAAAGTTGAAAGGAGATTTTGAAGGATACAATTTCTCTCAAATTTGCACTTGATCGGTTTAGGCCAGTCAAATAGAATGAATGCTGCCTTACCCAACATATTCAACGAATCAATTCCAACGAAATTTATTGACCAATACGTTAAAAAACAACATATCAACAGTCTACTAAAATCAAAGGAGTGGAACATATATTTTAAGGTGGTAAGCGTTATACAGGGTCCAAATATGAAAAGTATCAAACGACCGCGTAGATAAAGGATGCTAACGCTGTTCGTTACTTTCCGGATTAAAAAAGGTGATTAGTTTGCCATATCTGCAGGTTGTACTTCAATAGTTATGAGTCAAATAGGTTCAAGGTCACAATTGAAGGTAAAATTCAGAATATATCCGTTCGTTATAAAATGGTGTCAAATGTTCGTTTAATGGTACAGAACCCGAAAATATACTTCGTTGCACCATCTAGAATAGTTGTTGCATAATTGGACGCAAATTTGGGACTGGGGGCAAAAGTGTCTATGGGAGGTCACTAGTCGCTCTGTAATCTTAATAGAAAAGTTCAAACAAGATCTATTTACAATTACTATATAGTGGGACAAATTAACAGTTTACACCAGTCGATCAAAATCGGACCATTCTATGAATTTTACCCTAGGATGACCTTGAACTGTATGAGCCTATTGTACTACTAAAACGAAAGCGTGCAGATAGGGCAAAACTATACCTTTTTTAAAACCTTAGGAGTAGCCCAATAAATTGGTACATCATTTAATCAATTCGAACAATTTAATGTTTTACCCCTGTACACGTTTCCCCCTTCTTTCTACATGTTCCACTGGTTGATTTTGGTTAGCTTTTAATATTATATTATTTTTGGACTATTTCACAGTAGATTAACACCAAAAGTGTTTCTGTTGCAATTGTGTGAGGTCAAATCATAAAATTATTGACTCGTGTAGACCACCTACTGAGAGAAAATTTAGAAGGGTTATTTAGACAACAAGTACAAAAGAAAACCACACTTTGTTTTAAACTTGCCTGGTATCGTAATCGTTCCCTATAGAAAACTATGCCTTGATTTTGTCGCATTGACAGACTATAAATCATCCAGGAAAAATCATTATCTTATACATCATAACGATGGCCGTATTTGGCTTATTCAATTCAGGATGATTGGTACATTGGTAAGCTTCCAAATGTGCAAAATACCCGGTTTAAAAAAAATTGAGGGCGCTTCTTTCTGGAAATGTCTCATGTGTCTTTAAGTTTATTACAGGGGTTTATAACATATAGAATCTGCGGGGGTCAAAAGGCGGTAGTGCAAAAGTTGTGATCAAAGCATGTGCACTTTAATTTATGGGCTTGAAAAGATTCGTTCTATGTCACCTTTACTTGTTGTTACATGTATTGACCCTATATACATTGATATTACTGACAGGTAGTTGGATATCGGTCACCCCATGTCCAAACAAGATTCCAAATCGTGTTTATGACAGTCACGATAATAGCGAACCAATTATAAGGTGGTTTCTGTCATGTTATCTTTCAATCTTGTCCAAATATTTTAAAGATTGCTTGAATTATTTTTGATAATCAATATTTGACAAGTATTATATTTATCAATAATGGCCATTTCAAAGGGAAAGATTGCCCGGGCATTAAAGTTTGTTAACAGTTCATGCCCGTAGTGCACAGTCAATGCTCCATTTAAAAACAAGATGACTAATCGTAATGTACTGATATTCAGTCCTTTCAATGCAATGCATAATAAAAAAGAGCAGATGTGCCAGTGCATACACAGGTGGCATTAATTTTAGAACTTGTAAAATTTGTTCTTTTTGTTTGCAAACAGTAGTCGAGATTGCTTGTAAGAAATAGAAAATGTGGTTTTTGTTCTGCACAGATACTGTGAAATAGAATTTTGATTTGATATGATTTTATTTCAGCATAATATTCATCGTATAAAAAACAAAACATTTGTGATACCAAAATAGGTGAAGGGGCGGACTGTCTAAAACAGGAACGGATGGGCCCATCTCTCTTTCGAAACGAGTTGGGCAAGACTCCACCATATAATGTTGCTTGTTGTAGTGGGATCGCCACACCTCAACTACAGCGATCTGTTACCTTCCAGCATTGAATAATGCCAGGTACCCATTTATAAACCGGGTAGGAGGAGTAATTGAGAGTAAAGCGCCTTACTCAAGGGCGAAAAAACACATTGGCCCCAGCGGGGCTCGAACCCACAACCTTTGGTGTGCGGGCCAAGTCTGAGCACAGGACAAATGTGCCCCAAAAGGTATAAAAGTTAAAACCTACTATACACATCATAATAAATAATACAAACTCAAATGAAATAATACATTAAAGGAAAGCCCATTAAGCCTAAAAAACGATTGTTTGAAAAGGGTACTTATAACAGCCAAAATAGTGTTACACCTTTAAATCTGTAAATAAAAATTCGCTCACATAAAACAAATTGTATACTGGATGTATTGCTACGGTGATTGTGCAATCATTGCACTAAAGGAAACAATGCAAGGCTGGGAAAATTAGACACACAAATGATGATGGAATCAAGTACAAATAATACGCAGTGGAGCGCACAAGTTATGCTCCAGGATGTGTGTCCACACTTAAAAGCCTCAGCTAAAGACACTATAGTACAATGTCATAAAAAATATATTTGCATATTAAAATTTAAAGGGCCCATTGTCCGATCGCTAATAGCCTCGTCCCGAGAAACACCAGATTTACCGAAAGTGGTTACCATTTGGTAGCGGAAGAAAGCTACTAATTTTTCTCATTTGCCCGATGAAAAGAATGGTATGAGCGTAAATGTGCCCATTTTGGTTAACCAATATTAATTTTACAAAATCATATTTTAGCTCTCACAACAAAACGGATTGAAATATCGGCACAAACCTTTGCAGATGGGTTTTGGGGTGGAGGCATTTCTATTAAGATGAAAACTTTATAAATGTAAATCGGGTAATCCCCTTTAATTATTTCAGATATGGGGGATCTTAAATCAACTTTCAATTTGCAGATGCAGGCCAATAATTTTGAGACAACTTGTATTTTGGTTATTACTGATACCATGAACACTTCCTGATTTTGATCATTACTAAGTAAAGGTCAAAGCTCACACAATCATATTGTTTTGGAAAAGTAAGTTATCGGCTGTAGGTGATTCATTATTCACTAAAATTACCAACAACTTTTCTCCCAGTACCCTTTGCGTGTATAGCCTGTAGAGGCATTTGCAGAGAGGAACCAGAACCAGAACCAAAAGAACTTTGTCTGCTATTAAAAAGAATCCAAAGAAAATATACGGCTACAAAATTATTTGTCTTAGAAGGCCATGCATTAAAAGTGGCCTAAAAATGCAATTATAAGAATTTAGCCTCTTCAAAAAGTAAATCCGTTCTGTATACTTTTCCCCTCTTTTTTCTGAGACAAGTATGTGACCATATTTTTCACTACAGCGTCTAAACAAGTTTTGCTCTACAATGAAAATTTTTACTCCAAAGAAAATTTTTGGCCAAAATATGCACCGTTTAGGTGTAAATTTTACAAAATGTTAGAAAACTACCCTACTGCGTACGTAAAATAAAAACCCTGTTTTACGCGGCCGACCACCTTTTTTTCAGTTTTGCAGAATTTTTTTTTTAGTTTTTCAAAAATCATGTAAATCAGCCTGCAATTTATCAATTTTGGCTAATTTTTTTATAGAAAATTTTATTTTTAAAATATTTTTCTCTTGATGTTTTCAATTTTGGGGCTAGTTTAGGCCAATTTTTGACCTCCAGAAAAGAAAAAAAAGAAAAAATTCGCCGACCGACCGACCCTACTGCGAAAGGTCCGCTCGCCCTTAAAACAGGTTTTTTCTTTTTTCATCGCCTAACCAAGCATGATCAGAAAAGCTACCCTTTTCCTTGAAAATCAGTGGTGTTTTACCCCTAAACGCGTAATGTGCCTGGTCGCAAAAACCTACCCTCCCTTTTCAATTATTTTTTTTTTTCATGCATGTGTACAGGGTATTTTCTTGTGCGGCCCTGGGAGACAAATCTTTAAATTTAGGTCCTAATACATAATAAATCTAATATAAAATCATTGAGCTTACCACGTTACATGCAGTAAACAAAGTAGGCAATCATCCGCACTGTCAATCATTATCCCAACTTCTCACCTGAATCTTCGTGCAATAAGTTTGATAGTATCATGCAGTGTACTTTTCAATGCATGTTGCTGTTATTTTGAATGACTATTGAGGTGTGAAGTGTACTAGTAATAAATCTAGGGATCACGTAAGACTGTTGTTTACATCAGCAGATAGTTCCCACCAAACAGAGGTTATGTCACACACTTCTAAGTTCATTTCGGGTGACTTATAAATTGGGGAAATTCCCACTGCACATATTCTGCATACCATGCCAACTTTTCTGTTTGTTATGTGAAGACTGGTTGTTATGGTAACATTTGGGTTTGGATTCAGAAAGGGACTTCTCAGTTGGCACTTTCATGACTTTAGAAATTTCGGGGGTAATTTGCATGAAACTTGTGTTATTTCTAAATGCTTCTACATCCTTTTAGGGAACCATTTTAGAGGGGTTATTCCACTTTGAACCAAAAAGGCAATTTTTTCAAGTCTTGCACCTCCAAAACAATTCCTGCATGTGGCCCTGGTGATGATGGTGGTTGAGGGGGAGAACACCTGGAACAACATTTTGTAAGGCAATCAGGAAGAAAAGTCATCCCTTTTGTCGCCCTTTTGGCTGTGGCCAGGATATTTTTCCCTCGGCAGAATTGGAACATTTTTCCACCTACCAGGAACCTGCCCACTTGGAACGACTTAACTGGGTAGGTGCCTGACTAACCATCATGTGGTAACTGATATAGTCAATGAGCAATCGGGCACTCCAGCATTTCAAGGCAATCTGAGTGGCTCATCTGCCGTGATACAGCAATCCACTTTATGTTCTGACTTTGACTATAGTCATGATAGTGAATGAACCCTGCAAAAAAAGTAGAAATTTTAATTTCATAAACAACTTTTTATGGATTTGTACATACCTGAATTTAGCATAGTTATACAAACTGTTCTATAGAATTTATTGGTACCTGTACCCACCTAGCATGCAGTAGGGATCTGTCGTATGTATTGCACGCACTTGTACTATACATGAAATAATGGATTTTTTTTTGTTCATCAATCCATGAACAAAAGTAGTAATTTTATTTTCAAGTAACATGGAACACTAGGGTTACTTCATGATGCTTTATATTGGGAAAGAGTTTCCATATGCCCCCCTTTAAAATTCTCACAGGAAACATTCTTTTTTATTTATGGCCTCTAACACTAACTATAACCCTAACCTTAAGCCTAAAAAAAATAAAAAATACTTAGTG
>JAMKCH010059890.1:0-17791 GCA_023653785.1 Ophioderma brevispina | reverse complement strand
TGGTGAGTTGTTGAACTTGGACCAGTTGGCTTCCTGAAATTCCATCTCTTTCTGTAGAGCTGGCGATCGTGACCTTGATGTTCACTGGTGACCATGATAGGGCAATGACCTGATCTAAGGAATTCTAGGAGGGACCGTTCTGGAGCAGCGGGATCGAATGTCGCTGGTGACTGTTGACAGGCAAGGCGGGACAGGTCCATGTCCCATGACTGCTTGAACAGAACGTAGGTGTATCCTTACTATCAAACAGGCAGTTTGGATGCTTGGGCTTCAATCCATTCAAGCGCCGCTTTGCCATTCTTGTCAATGTTGGAGAATCCCCATGCTGTATTTCTACAGTTGAAGTCTCCGCAGACAGGATGCTCTCCGCTGACGACTGGAAGGGAGGTGAAGTCTGCCTCAGCTGGTTGGTGCTTATAGATGTTTGTGAAGTGGTCCCTATCTTCAAATGTTTATCCACTGGATCGGCGCATTCATTGAAGATGGTCAGGGTTGATCCCACTTGTATGCCTTGCTTCACATAGGAAGCGTCCCAAGCTTGTTGTGCGGAATAATGAAGCAATAAGGTGTCAAAAAACCTTCGATTTGTCAGCTTTCTTCAGATTCGCAGTGAGTATCTTGGAGGAGTATGATGTCACTCCGTTCTCCTGGGAGCTGTAAGGATGATGTCATCCTTAGCATGGTGAGACCCTCAACGTTCAGCTGCAGGATCGATTTGGTGCCTTGCCATAAGGAAAGTTCCACTGTGAGTAGCTCAGCCGCCTAGAATTGCGGGTGGGGTCGTCAAGATTTGCACTGTGGGTGTTTTAAAACACGATGTTTGACTTAAGTTTGTTAATATAGTTGTAGCCCCAGCAGGTGATGTACATTAACAGGGGGAGGGCCGCCGCGAGAATGCTTCAACACGACCCCATTGAAACATATAGCCATGAAATAGTGCCATGTGCGTGTCTAAAACCTCATCCATTAGTTGTGTTATTTGGTTCAGGCAGGTCGGTTAGATGCAATTTTCTTGAGGTGGCACTATTTCACCATCATGGACGGACATAATCTACATTTCCAGCTCTGCCGTTAAGTAACAATCTGGGATCCCAATTTAATTACCAAATTGTTATTTTAGATAAATACGCATTTTATCGCATTCTCATTCGAAGGAATAGTTTTTTTCTAGGCAGTACCAACATAACTGTGCAAAAATATAAATTTTGAAAATTGGGGGCACTCTTTAAAAAATGGCTGTTATTGCTTTAAAAATACTGGTGCACAGTGATTCAGTCTCAACTTGAATCTGATAGAGTAAAAAATAATGTTTACAAACATATCATGCAAACAGGTCAGGCAACACCTTACCTTGGCTACATCCAGCTGTCTGACTTTCCTACTAACATTTCTCAGCCGGTCTGATGTAAAGAGATCATAACTGCCTAGTGATTAGCCAATCGTATGAACAAGCGTAAGTTGGGTCTGTACAGCCAGACAGTAACCATATTAGCGATCATCAAAGGAACTAGCTGGGGTTATATTCAGGATTCTTAACATCTGTGGAAAATGTAAGCAATTCACATTTTTGATGCCTGGGCTCAAGTCGACAATTAACCCAGGTATACGCGCTGCGTATTGACGTTATTTTTAAGTTAAAACGCTTGCGTCATACCGTGTTTAGCTACGTTCGCGCTCGCTTGCCAACGTTGCGCCTCGTTGCGTTTGATTGTTTGCGTTCGACGGTTGTGGTCGTTGTTGTCACTGGGTGGTGGCAGTCCTTCCTTGGTTGTATTTAAAGCCATAAATTGCGAAATTGGGTTAAAGATGACCTTAAATGTTAAAGCTGATTTTAGAATGAGAATAAAGGTAATATTGTTTTGGGAACCGGTATCTCTTTACGACGACGAATTGAAACCGGCGACACAATTATTGTTTGCGTGGAAGACTCAGCCTCCGGCCTCGTCTTCTGTTAAAATAATGGTATCGCCTTGGTTTCAATCATCGTAGAGTAACCTGTTCCCAAAATCATAACCTTTATTCTCTAATTTCTGTATTTTTGTTAAATCAAAAAATAAGTGGCCCCACAATCATCAAAGATCAAAAAAAACCTTAGAGTGGGGGTCTACCCCCCTTTGATCACAGCAAACTTTATCCTAACCATGTTCACTTGTTACAAAGGTAAAGACAGAGTAGCCTTTGACATTCACATTCACATCTGAAGCCACAACCCGAATCTTGTTTTAATTTCATACCATACCAAATGTCAACCCGATATATCACTGCACAAGAGCTACAAGAACTACAACAGAAAATTTAAACACAAATTGTATAGTAACCAAGTTGTCACCACACAAATACCATGCAGAACACCATACTAATAAATACGGAATAAATCCCCCAAAAATGGTATAAATACAATAAAAATACAGAAAATAGTGACCACCACTGACAACCACCAATGACTTAAATAGGTGGTGACCTTAGGGAAGGGAGACTCAGAAAAAGGGTACAATAAAGTAATTTCAAACAAATTAATGAATTATGTGGGAATATACAGTGAAACTAAATTTGACTTGTGTAGTGAGTAAGGGTAAAAAGACCAAAGATAACAAGAAAATTGTTAAAAATACACAAACCACATATAAGGCAAAAAATAGAAGATGAAAAAACAAAACAACTATGCAAACCATAGGAAAAAGATGGGTTCAAAACAAGTTTTTCTCCAGCTAGGAAAACTGACTTTATAGTATGAGTAGTGTATGAGGTCTTCCAAGGGAATGATACTACCCTATACGAGCAAGAGTGTTTCATCGTGCCTCAAGCGGAGTCGGCTTTTCAAGGATTGTCAATCTCTTTTGTCAGTTATCCTGAAAAGAACAAATATAATGAATCAACAAGATTCCCTAACCTCCCAAATTACCACAAAATACCACAACTGTTGACAACCATATGGGGCGTTGTGGTATTTGGGGTTCCTGCGGCACACTTATCATTATTCACAGAGAAAACCATGACATTCCCTGGTGGAGTGGTGGTTAAGGGAGTCCAATGACTGTGGTATTTTTGGTATACAAGTTTCGGAAATAAGGAAAAAGTGTCAGGGATATCAAAATTCCCAAAATTTCAGCTTACCAAGTACTGAATGTATCGTAAGGGTGATTGATAGATATTAAGAAGGACTTCAAAAACCAATCACCCTGTTGCTTGCACATTCCACGCCGTTGTTTTGTCTTTTTTCCCAGTGGATGGTTTAGACATGTTCAACTGCCACAAACCACTGGTCAAACTGATGCCGAGTTGTGGAAAACAGTATTGTTTCTTTAAACTCCCGTTTATTTGGAAATCTCCTTGTTCCAATGTCGATAATAACAAAGTGCGATCTCGTGGGGGTTCCTGGTTCCTTCTTTCCTGGGGCTGCACAAGAGCCCCAAAACTAATATACACAAATTTCTATTCAGGCGAGCCCTGGTGACGTCATACCCCACTGACGTCACCGGGATCCCACATGCTCGTCTCTTTCCCACAACCCCATAGGAACCTCTCGGGCGACAACAGTGAGGCTGGGTGGGAAGGGATAGACAGTGGAAAAGGCGATTCCAAATAAGGGAGTTTAAAGACACTATCAGTGATTTGCCTAAATTCAGCAAATCGAACAAAATCATCAAAAACAGATTTTAGCATGTACGTAACAGTTACAGGTATCCTAACATACCCTGCAAATATAGACCAGAAGCAACCTAATAAGGGACAGAATCAGAGATTTTAGTTCAGTACTGTCCGAACGGCCATTCACAACACGTAATGATGGAGAATGTATCCTGGGAACATGCCGTTTCTTCCTTTCTTCCATTCTACAGCTGGAAAGGCTAACTTATGAGATTCTACAGACTTATCCTTCCACTTTGAAGCTATTTCCTGGCAAATTTCAAAATTTTCAAATCAATGATAGTGTCTTTAAGGAAAAACAATATGTTTCAAAACAAAATCCCTCATATTTGAAATTCCTTAGGGTTTCCAATGTCATAATAACAACTTGATTGAAAAAAACCCCTTTTCCAGAATAGCACCGAACATAGGCCGGAGGAAGTTGTCGCCCGAATACAGACTAACACGATTCGAATAGAAATCCCAAGCGAGAACGAACCCGAGGGCTACCCTCAAAGAGCGGCCGCGGGTAAGCTCCACCCTCGGATACAGAGGTGCCGAACGCTACTAAAGGCTAGAAACAAGTAGCCCCACTTGCGGCCCCGTCCACCATATAAGTTAATTCCGGTTAAAGTCCCGGGAAGCGACTTACCTTGAACTAAATTATGCTCCACGCCGTTCGAGGACGGGCACGAGAAAAAACGCCGGCCTAGAGGACTCTTCCTTCATGTACGTTGTTATGGAAGGAATTGGAGAGCGCCAGCCAACAGTATTTTGATTTGTTCTAGCGGAGGCCGTGGGAAAGGCAGCAGAACTGGACTACAGCTATGGTGGAATGAGCCGTAGCATGTTCGCCGGCATTCACCGCATTGGCCTGGGTGATACCGCGCAGACCCACCGTGCCAGAGTCTCTTTCAAGGCAGCCGTATGCAGGAGTCTGTTCTTACAAACAGATGCTATACCCTACACGAAGGGCCTTCGTACGGGAGAGTTAATATTTAAGAGCCCTTACCAGACACCACAGACGGTCCTCCCATACGGAAGAACTACTGAATATCATGGTAAGGACAAGGGCGGGGAACTGAAGCCAAGGTCGTTCATTATTTTGAAGGAAAACCCGGGCGGAATGGAGGTGGACCGAAACGTCCAAACACTATGAATTTCCCCAGCACAGTGGCGTGTAACTCTGAGCGCGACGGCACGAAGCCATCACCAGGAGGAAAATAGTTTGGGACGTAACGGCGGCCAAACTGGCGGAACCCATCGGCTAATACGGTACACCTGTCAAACTCCGTAGGGCGGTTGGAAAGTCCACCCAGGGAGTAAAAAACTGGCCTCGTTTGGCGGCCCTGGTATTAAACATGCCAAGTAAGAGGCGCTTCAGAGACTCATCACTTTCGATACAGCACAGGCTCGTTACCTCGGTGATAGAACTGAATCGCCGACTATAATTCTTTATTGTGTTCGTTGTCTAGGCCCATATGAATTAAGTATTCGGAAGTCTGCGATACCGGCGAACAGAGGACGTGGCGGACAAATTTTTTTCGTCCTTGCACCAATTAGCGAAGACCCGCCACCGCCCAAAATAAGTGACGTGTGAGGATCTCGCCACTCTCTGGCCGCCAGATCGGCAGCTCACGAGAAGGGCCTTGCGTCTGGAAACGCTTCCCGACAGCGGCCAAGCTGTAAGTGAAAGCGTCACCAGATCGTTTGGACATCCGCAGGATTCTCTCACAGGCATGTGAGTCCCGCAGGTTCACCAGCGGACGACACCACGGCTGACGAGGCCAGAAGGGACCCTTCCTACCATGTCCACCACTCGTGGAATGAGTAGGATCGGGGGGAAGGCGTAAGCCTTCCTCCCCGACCAGTCCAGGGAAAGGAGCATCCAAAAGCCACGGCTCCGGGATATCGTCCCGGGAGAAGAACGTCGGAAGCTTGGCATTTCCAGCGGACGCAAACATATCTATCGACGGGCGATCGAGGACCGGAAGATCTGTTGCGCTACCCGATGAGACAGGGCCACTCCAGAGAAGTGGTCCGCCTCTGGATAGACGCCGACAGTGACGTTTGTGAATGCCCGCGAATGTGGACAGCTGTCAACGTGATCCCCTTCTCTATGCCACCACTCGATCAGGAGTTCGTGTGAAGGACACAGAGTGGGGATCATCCTCCGCCTTGCCGGGTGATATACAACACCACGTGTGGTTTGTCGGATTTGATGAGGATCTTGCAACCGGTCACCAAGTCTGAAAATGATGCAGTGTAAAATTCACCGCTTCAGTCAAGGACATGATGTGAAGAGGTTACGAGGTCGACCAGCGACCCGAAACTGGTTCATCCCGAATGGGAACGCCCCAGCCCAGGCCCGACGAATCTGTGGTCAGGATCAGGCTAGGCGTGGAGAAGGAAACACCACGCCCTGGAGAAGAGCTGGGCCAAACGCCACCACGACAGAGCGTCCCTCACAAATGGCAGTCATCGGGACCAGGCGGTACAGACCTGTCAGTTGCCGGACGATAGTGCGCCAGGAAGGTGCAGATGGATTGGGCGCATAAGATGACGAAAGTAAGGCACGATGTCCACAAGGCTGCCATTGCGTCCCCGAACCCGGAACCCAAGCCCAAGCACAAGCTTGGTGGCCCCGGAAAGGCGCTAGGCATTGAATGACATTGGCTACCGCTCCTCATGGGAATACACGACCATGCGAAGATCAAGCGGAGCTCCAGAAAAAACTGGGAACTGGCTTGGATCGAAGTTGGATTTCGATAGGTCACGATGAACCCCAACTTCGTGTGGGCACCACCCACGTGGTGTGGGCGATAGCGAGATCCCCGTCGGGGCTGTAGATCAACCAATAGTCCAGATAGATACAAAGGTTGCTCCCCTGCCGTCTGAGAGCGACGAGCAACGGGCCTGACCACACGAGTGAAGAATCGCGGCGCCGTGGACAGGTCGAACGGGAGGGACACCGGAACTGGTACACTTCTGTTCGATCTCGAAGCGTAACCAGACTTGGTTCTCGTTCGATCGGGACGTGGAGGAGGCATCCTTGAGATCCAGAGATGCTGCCCAACCAGTTTGATTGGCAACGGAGAGCATGAGCCAAATTTCTTCGGTTTGATGAAGGCGTTGAGCGGCTTCAGATTGTCTTTTTGGGAGCTAGAAAGCTCGACCAAAAGCCCCCTCCCCCCAGAAGCGAGGGGGGGATCGGGACGAGTGCCGGCTTGAGGGCGAAAGGTCCGTATCTCTTGACGCAGGACCTGACGCTTCTCTGGATAAGGGGAGACGCGTGACCTTCCGACAGAATGACGGGGCGGAGGCGCCGTGAACTCCAGACGGTAACCATCGGAGACTACAATCCTCACCCAGCGTCGCGACGATTTCTCCCAGCGATGCTGATATTTGATTAAGCGGCCGTCCACCGGGGGAAGAAACACCCCGGCGAAGTTCCGTGGGCAAAGGCCCTGGAACAGCGGCCGCCAACCCGTCAAACGCCCGACTCCTTGCGAGAGGAAGCTTGGAGGTTCTGGCTCTCCCCTTGAACACGCTTCCAATTGCCCCCAGACGTCCTGGAGGACGCCTTAGAGACTGTCGGAGCAGCGGAAAGCCGGAAGTTGTCGGCGTGGGGCCCAGCGGAGGGCTGGCTGCCTTACATCGTAAAAGAACGATTCTTCTCGAGGTGGCAGCCTACCCTTCCACTGCACCTTGGCGAGCCCAGCCTCAAAGGGTTCTCGTTCGTAATCAGGTCGCAACCTGCTTTCCCAATGGCATATGTCAACTCCCGATCCGAAACAAAAGGACCCCGACAGGGAACCTGTTGAGGATGTAGGAAAGCTGAGGAGAAGGAGGCAATAGATGCGATAGGAAGTTATAAGATGCAGAAACAGGTGCGCGACGCCCCCCCCCCCCCCCCCAAAGGGAAATGGAAATAGCAACCCAGCGACCGTGATGCCAAACCCACGGCGAGAGACACCCAAGCGAACTCGGGTGACTCCAGGCCCAGCCGCTTTGCGCCCAGAGGGTTGAGGAGGGTCAGCTGAAAAGTCGAGAATCGCCATGAGCGACCGAAACAGCCCGTCGATGTCGGCCAGCTCCTCCCAGAACCACGAGAATGCAGACAGGCCGGACCGCCCCCCGAAGGGAGATGCTCGCGGACCTCGTTCAATGAGGTCTGGACCGAAGCAAAAGCTTCTCGTAGTCCTCTGAAGGCACTCGGAGGGCACGGTCAACTCTTCGCTGGCGGCCTGACCAGGACCTTATCCGGGTCGGACAAGGTACCGGTCCACCTCTTCACGAAATGGTCTGGGGCGCAGAGTCAACGCCACCTGAGCAGACGTCTCGGCTGCAGGCCACCAAACGAATTGGGTCGCGTTCAGGCACTAAAATACGTCTGCTCAGCGCACAAGAGATCGAAGGCCATAAAGACATCCCTCTTTTCTCTTCTTTGAACGGAATCTCATACAATTGGCGAGGACTCCAACTCAGCAAACCATCCGCCTGGAATCCGGACAGTGAAGCATAGACCTGCTTCACCAGCTCTTCCATGGGATGGATTTCTTGGCCACCTTCGCACCCGAACCCGACCCTCGGACCCATCTCGCCAGAGGCCGACGACGGATCCGAGGCCTCGGTGCCTGAGGCGTACCTCACGAAGCAAGGGCACGGGAGGGGGAAATGGGAGGAGAAGAAAACTGGAAAGGATGCTGGCTGCCGACAACAGAGCCTGCGACTCGGCAGGCTGCGGAGTCCGCATCACCGCCGGCTGTGTCGCGGGAACCAAGCCCGGGGGGTACCCTCCGCCACTCCCGCGTAAGCCAGCCCACGGAAAAAACCATAGCCACAGGCCTGCGTAATGGCAAGCGGGGGGATACGCTTGAGGTGCAACACCCCTACCGTACCCCGGGTTGGGCGGGTGCCCAAAGCTGGTGGAGGGCGGTGGCTGAACCCCGTAAGCCAGGGCCCGCACCCCGAATCCAACCCTGTGCAGACTGCTGCCCGTACGAGCTGCCTGCCTAGATTGGACCCATGACCCACAGGGATCATGCCTGACCCCCCCTTGTTGCCAAACCAGGTTGGAAACCCACGGGGGACCAGCAAGCCGAGACCCCCATCCAGTGGACGGGTCCCTTACCGCAAGGCAGGGCGAAGTCACGGCGTAGGCGACCAGCCGAATGGGGACGAAACGGAGGTGACAGCAGGTACCGCCCCGATCGTCAGCCCCGGTACCCACCCCGCAGACATGGGCGCAAACGCCCCCGCCGAAGCCCCTGCAGTGCTCGGGGGGGCACCACAAAGCCGCCGACTTCTCCGACGTAGAACCGCGCAGTTAGACCTGCCCTTTTTTGAGGGAATTCCGCGGAGGAGACTTCACGTTCGAACCGATCAAGTCCAGTGAATCCCCGCCAGTCCTACACGGTAAGATAGGCAAGGGGACCCCCTAGTACATGATGATGACGCCAGGCAGGCCGGGTGGGAGTCTTTAATCAAAAACCATTGCGCGGCATCCCCCCACAGTGCAGTGCTGGTCATCGTTTGTCAGCGTGTAACAGGTGCACATCCAAGGCTACTGAACAGCTCTGGTAGATTCGCATGCCTTGCCTCTAGTGATTGGGGGGCAAACATGAAGGATTGAAGGTTTATGCTTTTCTCTTTTATGGACCCTCGATGGAGGAAATTGTTTAAAATGAACCCTTCTCCCCAAGAACGAGAAAAGCACTACAGGTAGATAGATATCCAATACCAATCAGCATAATAAAGTCTTTCTCGGTCTTGGGGGAAAGGGGTTGTATAATAAAAGTTTGATTCCATTGAAGCCTCCACTTAAAATTCCTCTAAAGGGCAATTTTCTCAAAATATGTACACTTTGTGTATTCAAAGTCGGATCAGCAAACTTCCCATTTAAAGTTATATGATTTGTGAAAATGGGTACCAGATAACGGCCAATGTCCAAAACTGAGTGGGGGATTATCTGCTATCCTGCCAGCCTGTACTTTAGAGTTCCTCACAATTCCAATGCGTTACGGAACCATGATACTAGTCTAAGAAATCACTTCATTTTTGCCGATAAAAAACACAAAATACAGTTTTAACACGGCACCATTACTTAGCAAGAAGAAACAATGTTACATATCACTGTGAATAGTATGTTTAAAAGAAGGGATGACCCCAGAGAATCAGGCAGTATGGGAAAATGGTGGAAGATGGGGGTCACCAATTTCAACCAGTTTTGGTGATAAAAAACATGTGTGGATCAATTATTCACAAAACATAACTTAAAAAAATCTGCATCCCCCTATGGAAATTTAACATACCCCCTGAAATTGGCCAAAATGCCATTTTCAGAGCTTGTAAAAGACATTTAGCACCAACTTTGGACGACGTTTGATTACCTAAGTAACCAACAAGGAACATTACCTTTTCTACATAAGATGTTTCATCATTGTCTTATTGGCGGACTCTGAAATCATTGGTCATTTGGACTGTCCATTAATTTACAGGGGTGTAAGCTGATTTTACAAAATTTGCAAAATCCCAGAAAAACAAAAAATTTAGTCTATTTGAGAATCATGTCAAGTTGCCAGCATTACTTATTTGATTGATCTTTGATGGAGTAAGCATTCATCCAAAGGTTGTTAAAGAATGGTATTAAATCATGGTGATTATTCCGTTTAAGGATACACTGTCATTTAATTTGCCATTTTAGCTTGTAACATAGTCCAATGGACCTGGCTGGCCGCTTAATTTAACAATCAGGACTCTACTCGCTTACTGTGTATTTAAAAAACACATACATGTTTAGGATCTTTTAAAAGTATGCAATTTATTCTACCTACTTATTGGGTTATGGGTTATTCCACTTTTGGAGGGGTACCATTAACATGCTGGTTAACAATTGATATTGGAATCAATGTTAATGCTAAGTGCGTCAATGGTAGCAGAGTGCAAAGTAGAAACAACTTTTACAAACTCATATGGGGGTAAAAGGATTGACCTCCTAATGACCCCATGTGACCCTCTGACATCATCACAAAACTGCGATGGCAGAAACGACACTGTATTTTATTTGTGGTTTGTAACCATCAATTGATATCTTTCTTCATTCCATATTCAATGTCGTCTACATGTAACTGCTTGGCACCAATCTCTTCTGGGCCGGTCTTGAACTATTATATTCTGCAAGTCTTGGTTTTCGTTCATGCTGTCTGATATTCCACTCCCGGGCCTTTAATTTTACTGGGGGTAATGATAAAAAAAATGATCCATTCTTCTCACACCAAAAATTTTAATTTTGATGGGAAAAGTGGGGCAAGAAAAGGTTGTCAATCAGTTTCACACCTTTATTGTGATGTAAAGGATTCTTGGCTTTTTCCCGAATAATCTTATTCAAGTTGTTGGACTTGATACTCGAATATTTCGCCGTTACTGGGTTACACAAAAACCACTTGGTGCTAATGCTGAGCAATATTAAAATGCCTAATGAATATTATATTATATTTACTATATATATATATATATATATATATAGATATTTATTTCGCTAATGTAGTCGTTAGGGGGAATCATGGATAATTCATTAGTGATTTACAATTAATTAATATCTATCCTTGTCTAACTGGAGCACTAAGTAGTTAAAAATTAAATTTAATATTCAATCTTGACGGATAAATCGCAATCCAAAGGGAGGGGTTAGGGGGAAGGTATCTTTCCCCCTAACGCCGTAATGAGTTGAATATGAAAAGATCGCTTCGCCCTAAGCAAGGAGATAGCGATATTATATATATATATATATATATATATAATAATATTATATATATAACATATTTATATTATATATATAGAGAGGAGAGAGATAGATTATTCAAACCTATCAATTTAAATTATAAAAGTATCATAATGGTTAGCTTCTTCAAAACCTTACGAGTTCAATAATTCCAAGTTGCACCACTGCACAATTTAATAGCTAATTAGGCCTGTGGTTTAATTAGGATGTAAAAGCATCCTCCTTTGATACTGCACCACCTTAACTTGATTGCCTAACACCTGTGAGTATACTGTCACCAGCCAAACTCAGTATTTCCCGCTCAAGAAATGGGAGATATTGCAAACCCCTAAAGAAAACAAAAACCAAAAATTAAAATCCAAAACCAAAAAACAACTAGGAATTTCGCGGTTCGCGGCTTTTGTTGTGTCATCGGTTAAGCTGTGGATGTGGACCGCTCAGCCTATCTTAAATTGACCTCACATGACCTTTGACCTTGACCTCATCAGCAAATGAGGGCTCCCATATTGCCCTATGACTCAAATTTGAACTTCAACTTTTCAATGTAGGTCAAATTTTACATTTGTAGTCTATTTTTCACTTAACATCAAATGACCTTTGAACTTGCACATGAACTTGACTGACCACATATGAGAGATACAATGGGCACATGTGACACAAGTTTGGTTCCAATTGAACTTAACTTTCAATGAGGTCATTTTTAAAAAAAAAACATTTAGTGACCAACATACACACCCACATATATACATACATACATACACATGCACAAACAGATTGCTTAGTGAGTCCTGCCATCTATAGCTGGCGGCCCACAAAAATAAAACCACTGCAAAACACCAACTCACTGTGTACCATCCTTACGTTTCATTTTAGAACAAATAACATCAATATTGATCACAATCACATTTTTTTCGGGGGGGGGGGGTAAAGCAGACCTTTAAATTTTCAGGTTTGAGACGGTAACCTGTACAATATCATTTTTGCTCCTCTAAATTCAGGATACAAGGCTAAAATTTACTAGACTTACATAAACATCCTGTGCGGTCAAACGGAGAAATGTTGGTACTTATTTGCTATCTTTAGAAATACGATATCAATTCTTCTTCTTATCGTGTCCAAACATGTGGTTCTAAATATGATCAGCCAGAGATTGGTACAACGTCTGGCTGCTTCACTGAATTTCCTTCAGTCCTTGTTGTTGTGCATTGTTTTTGTTTGCTCCAGCAGTGGGCAACTCAGAGGTTGTCCATTGTCTGCGGTGCTGTTCCACAACCACAGGTAGTATCTGGTCTGCTTCCAGATAGCCCCACTTCTGCAAGTAAAACCGTAGATCGGCCAGTTTCTGGTTCTTAATCTATTGAGGCATCGCCATTCAGCCCATGAAGGAGTCAGCTCCAGGTGGAAGCATCAGCCAGGTTCAATACCGATAGATGTACTTTGGTTGATGGCAAGTCTTCTTTCCACAAGCTACTTTCTTTACCTCCTAGAGACTGTTTCAAAGAGGTTGGACTTTGTAAGAAACTTCTCTATGAATTTAAGGCGGTTGGCAGCATGTATCTTCCAGACATGGTGCTTCACATTGGATACTTGGCACTACGCTCCTGCATGCTCGCTACGCTTCGACGGTTCTGGTGGATCAATTCCTGCTAGGATGTTTAAGTTGTCCGTTGGTGTTGGACGGAGGGCAATCCTGTGATAAGCCGCAGGAGGCATTTAACGGCTGGATCAAGCTTCCTTGGCATGGGTTGATTCTTTCCCATACAGGGCGGCATACCTGCACATGATGCACAGGCATTGTCTGATCTTAGGGTAAGTGGGCGAGCACCCATCTGGTGCCAGTGAGTTTGTTTCAAGATGTTACTTGCGTGAACATACTTTACTCTCGCTTCTCAATGTGGGTCTTATAGAGAGAGTGCGGTCCAAGGTGACTCCTATGTATACAGGGTTATCACAGTGCTCCAGGGGAGTTCCAGACCAGGTAACTTTAAGCTGACGTTTTGCTTCACGGTTGCGTAGCTGGAAAGCCCCACACCCCTGTGTCTTCGTGGATTTGCATTAGGTGGTTTTCTTCATATAGGAGTAGGTTCATCCAAAGCTTTGGAGAGTCCTCTCCTTCAACACTGTGAAGTCTGCATCTTGTGCGCTATTCCAAGATCGTCTGCATAAAATAAAACGACAGGTTCCTGCACTCCTAGGTTGGTCGTTGGTATCTATGTTGAACAGGAGAGGTGCAAGCACACTCCCTTGTGGGTAGACCATTCTTGAGCCTACGCCATCGGCTCAAATCGATATCAATTAATCTATATTGACACCAAAATCAGTACGCAAAATTATGGGTGTTAGAAAATGACTCAGTTAGACGAGAGTGGGTGACGGCACTAGTAGAACACAGTGTGTGCATCGTATTCATGTGGCAAGTTCCACTTCGACACTTTACATGAATATTCCAGAAACTGCTACCATATTTTTAAAAATACAGACCTTTCTCCCATTTCTGCGTTTCTGACGCAGAAACAAGTAGTATAAATTGCATGCCTGCTACTGAAAATTTGTGTGTTTGCTCTGTACATGTTTTTTTAACAAAAATGATCAGAAGTTCCCTCACGTTGGGGCATGGTTTAATACATTTTACTACATCCATCATTAACTATTTTGCCTGAGTTTTCTCGATACGCTACGTCACTGGATAAAATTGGATCTTCAACATTGTTTAGATGTGAAAGTACAAATATTTCTTACCCGTTTGAAGAATGAAATATATCTAGTATGTAGATAAAATAAAAACCCATATTGGCTTATTCCAAGTTATGTTGGGGATGTGTGACTGGGGGCGGGGCATCCACTCGACTAAGAAATCGCGAAAGTCTTAAAAATACCTTTCCGTGGTTTTTAAAATGTTTTTCTCTTGACGAGAAAAGGTCCACTTTGCCCTAATTCGCCCCAATATCAAAAGGGTCCACATTTTGGGAAAGGTCATCCACTTTGACAAAGTCCACCCCAAGAGGGCCTGGACATTTCTGGGGGACACACAAACTCCCACTAGAACTTGTGTTAGATTGCCCTTGGCGGATGGAGTCCAATTGATATTATGCTATAAGGGGACAGCCATGTCAAATTTTTGATTAAATATTCCACTTCAATATGAATCCACCATGGTTCCCAAATGCCGTTCTTTTTACTTGGCAAATTAATAATTACATTCATTTACTTTTTTATGTTTACTCTAGACCTCTTCCTCTTCTAAAAAGATTAAGCAATAATGATAAAATAATTTCCTGCGTAATTACACCACTTCCATTATAAGAGTGGGTAAACACTTAGCAAGCTCCAGTGTCTTATAATTTGCCACCCTCGTCTTAGCACTAAAATGATAAACACGTTTTTGTTAAAAGAAAAAAAAAAAAAAACTTCAGGTGATTGTTTTTTTTTCATCTTTTATCGTCATTTTGATTGGTTAGGTAGCCGTCCAAGGTTGATGGGTGGGGGTGGCCACCTGAGATAATGTATGGTATATTTTTAAACATCTGCAACCTATGACTCTAAGATCTATATTTATATAAAACAAGTTGTATTTGTCATTAATTTAGGGCGGAGAAGAATGCATGAAAATATTCCCATTATTTTTGGTCAATTGATTTTCGTCTGTTATACATGTGTGTCTGGGAAATTGGCAATTTTGCGAGTCGCGACGTTGGCGTCATTGTGACGTCATAATTGATATGTTGGTACTTATTGTTTGTACTTCTAAAATCATAAGCACGTGTTTCTTTATAACAAATTCCGAAGGGGGTGGTAACGCCTCTTGTTAACCGTATTATATATTAAAAAAAGTAATACCGGGTTAATTCAAAACACCCTATCTGATAATGGAATAGTCCCTTATTGATTTTTTTTATTTTTTTTACGTTTTTCTTTTTTTATTTAATTTTAAAATCACTTGTTAAAATTAGAAAGTTTTTATTTCAGGATGGTACAAGGACATAAATCTCACATTTTTAAAATGAATATTTAAATTTTAATATAACAAATTACTGTAAGTTCTTCTTTTAATTTACTTTTTAAAAGTAAATTATGTTACAAAAAATATTAGAAAACTAATACCACTGTGCAATATCCTTTTGACCTTAGGTTCCTTCAGCGGAGATACATAATTGATCAGAATATTCAATAAGTTCAGAAAATACCAAAATCCCTATTTTTCAAAAACTAGCAAAGTATATGGTGCATTTTTTTATCAAACAAAAAAGTTACATGGATTTGATTGTTAACTTCATTTAGCTATATATTATCTACGTTGATATCTCACTGAAATAAGGGAATAAAATAAAGCACTGGCAAAACATTTGCTATGAGATTGGCAAACTTGGGCCTTTTTAGCATTTTGGTCTACGATTTTGAGAAACCCGAAAATTACACCAGGACCACCCCCTTCTGAAAATGGAACAATCACCAATGCCATTTCTGAAGATCTTTTATGTTGCTATGTAAAGACGAATGATGAATTGTCAAAATGAAATAAAAATGAAATTATAAGATATTCCTGTTTACAATTGGTACCAGTCTGAAAAAGTCGAATATTTCCTTTTTTCCTGTGTGGGAGATACTCATAGGGTCATTTTAGGGGGGTCATATTATACCAGTAGGGGGGTACTCAACATTTTTTTATTACCATCTTGTAAAGGTTTGGGACACATGTTTCAACCTAAAAAGTATGAACAAAGTGCCGACCCCCATCTTCCACCGACTGCCTGACTCTCTCAGGCAATCCCTCTTAAATTTTAAATACAACTGTACATTTTACTTGCTAAAATTTAGAATTTCCTCCCCCTCACCAAATTCCCAGAGCTTACCGCAATATCCATGTTCTCCAATGCAGGGAGAACACATGCAAGGTAATTTTAGCAGTATGGAAGTAATTTTGTGGTTTAATCTTCATGAGAAATTTCAATTTCGTGTATACTCAGTTATGCTCATTGATGAACATCAGATGGGGCGAACTCCGCATCACGGTAGAAGCATTTCCATATACAATAACCTGTAGCATTGTTTTTTGAATAGGCCCGAAAAAAAAAGGATTTGCAAATTTGGCTTATAAAAATGTTTCATATTATCCCACTCAGAAACCTGTGCACACGCTTACCTGAGAATTATAATTATAATAGTTGCATAGAATTCATAATTAGTACTTCTGAGGTACAAAGTCAGGGAAATCCTTCCATATATAATTGTATACTCCAAACAGTTGATGAACAGCGACAATACAAGCCCATTACTCTGATTTAACTCAACATATGAAAACCAAAATTGTATCAGATACGTACGTCTTGAAATAACTACCTTTTTTTGTGGTCTTAACTTTACCTTAATTTGCCTGCAGTACAGTATAAGTCGACCTTTCATTCAGCTCTCTGTCAATTTTATGACTTTTTATTGGCTTTAAGTAAATGGTGACTTTTATTGAGACAATCTCATTTCAGATGAAATCCGAGAAAAATTTTATTTTACCAGATCCCCTCAGAACGACAGACTCTGCTTTTCTTGGTTACTTAAAGGACATAATGGCATGAAAAAAAAATTTGACATAATGAAAAGGACCCTTACTGAAATCACTTCCACATTGTGAAAACAATTTGGAATGTTTTACATTCCGTAAAAACAGAAAAACGGAAAGTCCGGGGAGGGAGGTGGCATTTTTGTGGCAATTTCTAAGAAACAGAAAGCAGGTGTTCACATCCCTGACAGAATTTACAGTGTATCGAGCATGTTTTGCGACTCAATTCAAAAGCATTCAGCCCGGGATTCAGGCATTGTACTTAGGCTTGTAGTACGCAGGCCCGCCCGAATTTACACTCTCTCGCCGTCTCGGTCTCTATCTGTCAACTTAGTCCCCTAGGTACCCATATATTTGTAATACTACCATCACGCCATAGAAATTTGCTTTATTTTGCTCCTAATTAACAAAAAAAACATTTTTGGTTTTTTTGGCTAACTTACTGTTCCCCACAAGCTCAGCTTCACCTTCAAGAATATATGACACGGTATCGGCTACTACGATGATAATTGAAGAGTATTTCATGAGTAGCTTAAAACAAAAGGTGGCCTTGTATTTTGAAAGGAATTCAGGTAAAAACACCAGAGCATTATGGTCCAACCATGGAATAAGGTCCAGGGTGGAAACACTATGTGCCTTCGTCTTTTGCTCCTTTTTCCCTACACAGTAGCTATGGAAAGATACGAAAGTTCACGCATAGCAGCATTCAACTGGTCCTGCCCTACAGTGGGCCTAGTATAAAATAATCTCATCCCTTGGAGTTGAGATACGCTATCTACTGTCGTACGTATTTTATAATCATGAACGTCGCATTCCAATAATCAGACTAT
>JAMKCH010059889.1:0-22366 GCA_023653785.1 Ophioderma brevispina | reverse complement strand
TAAGTAATTATTACGCACAAAAAACTCACAGTTCGTCTACGTCACTAAGGAATTGTTTTAGAAAATCTGATACGTTTACATTTCATTATTCGTCTTGTTCCAGAATAATAATTTGAAGCTTGGTCCTTAGTATTTTCGAATTTTGGCACTCATAACAAACTACAATATTTACCTGGTGGCCTAATCTCCGCGTGTCTCAGAATTTACAACAATCTATTCAATTGAATCTGGGAATGAAGCCTTTACTCTATTCCATACAAAAAAGTTCACGTAAAATGGCTTAAGCATCTTATTCTGTTTAACAAATTTTGAGCATTTCAGCTGTTAATACCGATATTTTCCGTTTTCGATCTCACACATCCCCTCCAATGAGTTCCTCATCACCATCGAACACAATACGTGTACTGACAGGAATAAAAAATCAGACTAATATACTTAAGTAAAATATATTAACATCAATATCTAAATATTTAATTTTGACTGGAAACCGGAAAAGCTTTATTTTCGGGTTGGTTAGCAGAATTGCTGCCGAATTTTCTTTACAATGTTATTTGTGAGTTTTTCCTGTACACCTTAGTACTACTAGTCTATTGAAAATTCATTAATAATGTCGATATGTGATACATCGAAAAAAAATCGAATAAACGCTCCAGTTGTAGTCGTTTTAAACGCTAGTATTGCTGGTATTTTTGCTGCATTTCCTAATTGCAGCATCGATCGGCCGACATGTGTAAGTACCTAAGGCCATCCAACGTCTAGTCAACGTTTGAAACCCTGGGTTTTTGAATGATTGGACATAATAACTTCATAAACGTTAAGTGGAAGAAGTTGTGATGTATCTGTTTAATGCTTGAAGGGTATATTTCTGATACTTTTTTTTTGTCAGAGTAAAAGGATCAAGATCAACTATTTATCAAGAATAAGCTTTACTCTTTCTTATCAGCATTTATTTTTATTCGATTTTACGAGGCGTGTCGGACGAAGAATCATTTTTAATCTAATTCGACACATACAACACGTATTTTAGAATTAAGACTTTTATTTACCCCCCCCCCCCCCCCCCCCTCATAAATTAAAAAACCAAAATAAAACACTCTTTAATCATATGTATCTTATTACATTTATAGTTATTAAGTCTTCAGTAGCTCCAATTGTCACTGAAAATAATACAAGATTCATGAGCTTAATTACTACTTTCAAATCACGAAACTATAAGAATAGTATTTGGAGTCACAGCACTCGTACAATATAGTTGAACACGTACTTTCTATGAGTAAAAAACAACCATTTGGGTGTAAATGGCAGTTTGCCCGGCATTTCTATGCGGGTGGGGCTCAATGTTAAGTGTTTTAAAGACTTCTGACGTTTTAATTGCAATTCAAATTGCCATGCGTATTCTGATTTTATCTTCGCTATAGACTTAAGTTTAATCCGGGTGCATTCAATTATAATTGATTAATTTCAATGATTATCTTCTATGTCCGTTAAAATCATGTATTTTAAAAAGGTCCCATGCCCGATCGTATAGCCTCGCCCCCCGAAGCCCCGAAATGTTGGTACCCAGAAGAAGCTCTATTTTTCTCATTTACCATGTTAAATCTTCGAGCCAAGGAGTTTGGTTTGAAGTTATGAGCGAAATGTGACTCATTTTGTCGACCAATTTAATTTTACCCGGTACTCGAGGGGCTTACAAATAACGTTTTTAGCTCTCGCATCAAAACGGATTGAATTTTCGGCGCGAAACCTTTGACAATTGGTTTTGGAGTAAGGCCATGCGTATCAGATGAAACTTGAGATGCTGAATAATGTGAAAATAATTTTCTCACATGCACTTCAAACTAGGGGGTTAAATTAACACCCGCCGGTGTTGCTATCTGACGAGAATCACCAAGAGGATGTCAATTCAACCCTTTGTGTTTATTTTAACACCCTATTGTGTTTATTCTAATAACCACTAGTGTTTACAATTAACACCAAAGGTGTTGAACTTTGACACCACTTGGTGTGATCCCCTAGAAAACGCGGTTTAATTTTACACCTATGTTTTGGCAGTGGTATACTCAAAATCACATATTTTATTGCGCTTATTTAGTAAGTCCCACAGAAAATTATCAAGTCATTTAATTATTATCAACTAAGTTGCTGAAACTCAAAATGATAATCGTTGGTATGTGGGGAAATATAGCAAAGAAAAGAGGAACAACGAAAAGATTTTGAGGTACTATGTTTTACATTTCATTATTGAACTTAATTTGGCTGTAAAGAATCATTTAAGTACTTTATACAAAGCGCGAAGCTAACTGGGAAGCGAACCTGAAACCCTCTGATATTAACCCAAATACCGGACCACGACCTATGCTACCTTTTATCACCTGGCATATTAGATTATTTGACTTTGTTTATGTTTATGGCGCCCCCTGTTGGTGTAAGAGAGAAACTACTGCCAGTCAAAGCAACCTATACTTTGCATGGGGAAATTCTGTTTTTTTTGCTGTACCTTTTGTTTCGATTAAATAATACTAACTTTCTTTTCTTATCAAGCATAATAAGCTAATCCTAACAGCTGCATTTTGTGACCAATTTTAGATCAGGAAAGATTCTGCAAGTAATATTATAACCAGATTTTATGTGTCTGTCACAGAAACTACTGTAAATTTTTGCCTGCAGAACAACAAGCGGGCGTCCTGAATGTCAACAATTGACGTAATAGGTCACATCATCCTATAGGAACCTTGAATTTTATGTGCATTGCTTTTTCCTTTCAAATTAATATATTGTAAATTAAAATAAACAATATCATACCAAAAGTGAAAGTGTTTCAACAAGAAGTTTTTTCAACAAGAACTATAAACACAAGAAAATAGTTACTCACCGTAGTGCTTTTTCTGACCTTTCTGGTGTTACAAATTGTCTTGTTGTTTGTGTTTAACTTTGAATTGAATTACTAACATAAGTTGATTTGAATCTTTTTTACTAATTACAACTTCAACTACAATTAATCAGGGGCGGATTTCGAGGGGGCGCCCCCGGCGCGCGCCCCCTCTATTTTTGTTTTGGCAGAGCACAGGGCGCCAGGCGCCTTATAGAGCGCGGGCGCGCTGTAGATATATCAAAAAATTACTTTTTTAACGCACAAGGCGCCCATTAAAATCTCTGAGAATGACGGCACAGGGCGTCGGGCGCCTTGTAGATATAGCTTTGTGGGCGCCCAGTGGACGCAGTACGCCCCCCTCCCTCCCAGCTTTTCAGAATTTCGAACCGACAGGAAAACTACGTGTCTACCGTCGCGCGGAGCGAGCCGGAAAATTTTGGCGCCCCCTCTATTTAGAATTCCTGGATCCGCCCCTGTTTTAATTTCTGAGTAATTGTTCTCTATTTAAAATAATAAAACTCTCCACCCTTCAATAATATTGTATAAAAAACAATAAACATTAATAAAAAAAACTCAACTGCGTCGATTCAAACCTGACACCGTAGGCTCCTTTTTGCCATCGCAGCGCCCGTATCGTCCGCTTACCAGTCAAAACATTACAATCACGTCTATTAAGAACACAGTTAAATGCATAGTTTTTTTTTTAAACTTCTTACCACTAAACTAAAGTGGCCAATCTTGTATTGACCGAAATACGTGTCGCTGTAAAATACATGTGGACTTCAAAATAAAAAGAATCAGAAAAGACCATACTTGGCCTAATTTAAAAATCAAGCATATTTCCAGCCTATTGGACTAAATTGATAAAAGAGGCTCCTATTTGAACTTTGATTATATCACATTATTATGCACTTTTATAGGATTTCACTTATAGATTATTTACAGAAAAATAACTGGTAAATCTTACAAGGAACACTGGCAGCAACATGTCTGCCAACGAACAAAATCCCATAACTAAGCTAACTGTCATTTTTTATAGTTTTTTTCCATCCAAAGTCTCACTTTATATTTTACCGTTTTGTCTATCTGAACCAGTCAGGTCATATTTTTGTACATATAGCCCTTGGCCCATTCCACTACAATAGATATGACAAAATATGAGGAACACATAGGCATAATTATAAAGTGAAATAAGTACAGAACTTCAATTGTTCACGGGTTTCATTGCATATGAAAAACAAACAACGAGAGACCACTTATATCAGTGTTTTATCGGAAATCATCAGAGATATAAATTGGAGGACTCGGATCGGATCTGTATTTCCTGGGTATATATTTTTGGCGAATGTCATCGGAAAAATTTCAAAAACCAAGACAAATTTATGGTATTCGTCTTAAATATTCCATCTCTTATACAGGTCACAAAGCCGGTCCTCACATTCAATCTCAGTCTTCTGCAATGTCAATCTTGAGAATTATGACTTGAATGATATTTTTCAGGGCCCAATAAATCTTTAAAAGTGCAATATGTTCTTAATTATCAAGAAGGACAAAACCTCAGATGCAAATTTTGTTGATACATCTAGGAGCCTCGTTTCAGAATTATTCAAAAAAAAAGAACTTCGTTTCAACACCCTGATTATACCACGCCATGGCCAAAGCCATATGTTTGAGGACTTTTTAAGTTGCCGTGAACCCAGGTTGTTGATCCTCTTTCATCCAAATTTAAACAGACATAATAACACTTTTTGGGGAACCTATCATGTCCCATATGTTAAAAGCTGAAACCAAAATGTATACACCGGAGGTCATAAAGGTTAATAAATGGGGTTTTCTGCCCATTCGCCAATGGCCGCACAATTTGCAGTCTTTTTGCGGAGACTTGTAAGACGCTTAATGATGATGAACCTTTGTACCTGTTTTTCATAACCCCCAGATTTCAGAACCATAGGTTAATATAGGTAAAATCGTCTTGCATCAAAAATTTTAAATAAGAATCATAAGACATATCACCAACAGATTCATAGTTTCTAAGCCACGTGTAAAGCCTTTGAAGCTGATCGGCCAAGACTCTTGTGGCTCTCCCCCATGCGTTTCCAGTTGACATTTGAAATACCTAGGTATTTGTAAGCATTGAAAAAAACCCACATCAAGAGGGGTATTTGATAAAACCAAGCTTCATCGCTTCGTTTGCGGCCTCTTTTACGAAAAAATATAATTTTTGTGTACGAAGATTTACTCATTTTTCCATTTCCAGAGTTCTTGAAGAGATAAAATATGTTTCTTGAGGCTACCAGTTGTGTCAGACATTATGACAATGTCACCAGCATAATATAACGCATTAATCTCGGTGGGAGTCTACGGATAGTATGTAAGCCATGAAACACATGCAATCAACAAAGGGGATATTAGATAGTTCCGATATAAATAAGGAAATTTGGGCGTGACTGAAGTAAGCACCTGGTTTAGTCCGTTTACACAAGATAAGAAGTCGGAAATAAAATTTCCTGCACGAACGCAAGCTTTTCACCGTTTTATTTAACCTTGACAAAATTTTCCTCATTTTGCCGGATGCCAACAGAATTTAATTTGATTCATAGTTTTATTCTCTCGAAACCCTGTCAAAAGCTTGTTTAAATTACAAAAGAACGTTACATTTTCTTCTCGGTTTTAAGGAAGTTTCTTCTTATCACACTATGCAATATAAAAAATATGTGACTTTATTAAGAAGTACCCTTTACGGAAGCTTGCTTGGTTTTCAGGGATTTTATCTTTTGATCGCACATTTGTAAGTCTGTGTATTAAAATTGAAGGAACATTTGTTTCACATACGAATCCAAAAGGGTAATAGGCCTGTATTACAGGATTTCAACCGAACTTTATTATGGATAGGGACATTTCCTTTGCTCCAATTGATGGGCAATCATACCCATTATCAAATAGATAGCCTTTTAACTTTAATTGATTTAATAGAATTGTGATTTCTCCATAGTGATAGGGGAATTTACGGTCGAAATCAGAACATCATTAATATCATGATCCCCATCATCAATACTTGAAACCCTCGATGTGTCATTCTCCGAATTCTCCATACCATGATCAGTTGATTAAAAAATAAGGCGGATTAGAGGCATGCGAGAGAGGAAGCGGGGTAGAGAACGGGGGGAGCAAAGAAGCGCTACTCTGACCCTGCCCTCATTTCCTCCATCTCCCCCCTCCCGGCATGACTCGGGCGTCATCCACCTGTTTCCTCCCTCACTGTCTTCTCTTCTCGGCTCCACTTTGTTTTTTCTACTACCTTGGGATCTAATCCGCCTACCGTCATTTACGTTCCTCGCTTTTCTACTGACCCTTTCATATTGTTCATGTAGCTTAATGTCTCCCACTGGTTGCCTCTTTTTTCTTTGTTTGCAGACTTAAAATGTTGATACCAAAATCCATTTATGGGTGAGTGAGTCAAACACACTATTTAGAGATGTGTGGATATTTTTCACCGTGTACCAGAATTCTCGGATCGGAGTCAATTTTAAGTTTCTTTTGTGAACTTACTTTGTTTGAACTTTTCCTTTTACAAAGGTAATTGTACATGGTTCTACAATGCTTGTATCTATTCAAATCGAGATTACTATTGGATCTTCTAAATTTACGTGAAAAAGGACAATTTCCCTGCTTTCTTTTGTTACATTCATTATACAAACCAGGGAATTTTCCATCGAACGAACCTTCTGACCATGTCATTTCGAACAATCATACTTTGAGCAGCTATTTGGAGTGCTCGGCGTTATTCAATCAATAGCTAAGTCTGTTATTATGACCATACAATAATTTTAAGCAGTATGAAAGGTGTCGACACTCAAGATTAGTCTGAATTGTGGCCTTTGTTGGTCAATTCCCATTTGATTAACATGAACTATACGTAAGATTGTTCGATACCTGACTATTTCCAATGTGATTATAAATAGAACAATAGACCAGCAAAGGGGGAAGATGATATGATTCAACCCTTCCATTATATCAAAATAACAAATTATTCATCATATAGATCAGTAGAAACGATTTACATATCAATGACCTGGAACCTTGGGGACCAATAAGTAAATCCACCGTTTGTATCTCTATCACAGCGACGTTCAATAAATAAATATTAAATAATTTACAAAGAGCAAGCAATTACGGCCCCAGAATAGACACATCTTTTGACTTGACGTGATTTGAAAAAGTATCTTCAACATAAACATCATTCATATTCAACATACATTTACAGAGTATTTCGAGGTAATCAAGATCATGGCCGTGCGTGGAATTAAAATCACCGCATAACATAATATTTGTGTTAGGATGATTATCACGGATATCATTGATAGCCTCCTCGAGAGTAAATCTATATTGGCTTTGAGTTTTAAAAGTATGCCGAGTAGAAGTGACAGGCGGTATATACACAGTGCCCAAAATTATATCATTTTCTAAACAAAAAAAGGTTTACTTAAGTAAAATAAAAGATTAAATGCCTCTTGGTTAGTTAAAATTCTACTAACCCTTAAAACAATTCATTTACACAATGCAATAACACTCCAGAAACCCGACCCCCAGTTCGAGGTTTTTCCCTGGGACATCAAATCATGTAAACCCCACTCCCTAAAATGCTAAACCCTGTAAAAATTTCAAATTTAAAAAAAAAAAAAAAAAATATCATATTTTCATAAATACAGTTTCAATAAAATCAGAATTATCAATTTGAGAAGTCCTTCTATATCCAGAAAAAGGATTTTAATTGTCTTTTAAACACTAGTTGGTAATCTAATTAAAGGGTCATGGCAGGGGCGTAACAGGCGGGGGGGGGGGGGGGGAGGGGGGGCGGCAGGTTCCCCCCCCCCCAGACGACTTTGGACGGGGAAAAAAAAGTTGCAAAAAAACCATGCTAAATCAGCGTTTTTTAGTCCTTTGACCGGGAAAAAAATTGCCTTTTGACCCCCCTGAGAGGGCAAAATTCCCAAGAAGTAGGAATTTGCCCCCTTCAGGCGGGCAGGACCGTTCCGCCATGGTCATGGGCATATCCCTATTTGGCAAAACAAAACAACTTGTTTCTTCAAAAGTATGAAATATTCCAGCATTATCTGGAACCAAGGGGGTGAAAACGGCATTCAAAACCAGTGTCCGTGCTGGGCGCTGACATTTTGAATATTGCACGGAATAATAATCAGGTTTTGGGTGCTTGTATACACCAATAATGTCAATCGCTTACAAACAATCGCCCAAATATCAGTGTTTGGATGGGTGGTGCTATTGGGTGGTTAAATTTGTCCTACCCATGACCAAACAACGAATGAAATAACACACATCAGTCGTCTTTGATTTAAATACACCCGCTCAATGAATAATCTTTTCACCTAAGCGCGCCATTGCATACTGAGAAAAAAGAGTATCTGAGGCACATGACCAGAAACTATTACTTTACACCTGGCCACCTGTCTAACATCATAAATTATTTGTATCACTACCGAAAATGTAGTGTATAGCCAAAAGCGCACCCACAGTATGTGGAAGAAGGCGGAGGCAGCCATTCGTTTCTATGTTGGTTACTCTATGTTTTCTATTGTGGTCGGCAAAACATGCGAGCGGTCAATTTTCTAAAGATTACGTAACGTTTGGCCTCTCTATCTATATAAGACTTCTTTGTCTGTAATATACCAGTTTCTTATACTTAAGTTCTGCTTCTTGACAACATTTGTAATTTCATTCCTCTTTTCAGCAACCACCGGGATTTTATGGATGTCTCTAAGTGTCTTACAGTAATCTTGGTTGACTATATACTGAGCCTTTCAATTTATTGGATTTCTCAAGACTATTGCTTTAGCTGGTATTTTGCGAACATGCAACAATGCGTTTTGCTCCATTTTGTGTAGGCCCATTTGGAATACGAGCACGTTCTATCCACTGCTGGTCAGAATCAAGAGTCATCTGCTAGTAAATACTCTAACTTTTTTCTCACTTTTTTCCCATGATTCAATTTGATTGGGGTAACCAGCGAAAATAAATGTTATTTCTCCTATTTCTGTCCTCTAGGTCATTTAAGTGTTTTTTTTTTGCATTTTCTATTGGCTTTTCTTCGATCTTTTACGAGATCTCCTTGTATCGCAATCAGATTCCAAAAAACCCAATCCTTTCTGATAGGCTTTAGGTCCTCGCGACGGTAATATCAGCATTTTGTTCTTAATCTCGACAACGATCATCTAAGCCGTTAATTATCTTGCAGGCAGAATACCTGCTTGTTTAAAATTTCAATACGTTTAAGGATTTGTCCAACGATCCTTATTTCTTTAATGTCTTCTTAGGTTTCGTAATCAGTAGTGTTGGGCCAGGATGGACTCACGTCGTTGACTTAACAAAAGTTTTGTTTGTGTATAATAGCTAAGGTAAATGTTTAGCAAAAACAATGCCAAGAGAATAAGTAACCAATACAGATATTGGAGTGAGGGGTTACACAACAAGTTCGTTGCCAGTTAGAGAGAGGGGGTAAAATGAATCATGAGGGTCGGAACTGAGATGAATGATCGTCTTGGTTAAAGTGCATACTTTTGCTGGAGGAGGTAGAAACGTGGCCAGTAACACCAGGGGGTTCTAGATGATGGGGCACGTCGGACAGTATTAGAAACATAAGGATCTGGTTAAGGTAGCGTAGGGGCAAACTTAATGACAGGAGCCATGATTTGTTTGCACAACGATGAAAGTTGCATGAATACTCAGAAGTTAACCAGCAAGAGACCCGAGAGGAGGAAGAGAATTGCGACAGCAGTAATCCAAGTTTCACATTGATTTCCATGCGTGGTTATCCTACCCCAGATCGCCAGTTAATTTACCGTTTAATGCATTAATGTTTACCAAAATTAAAAGGTCCATGGTTCGATCGCTTATAGATAGTACAACACAGGGGTCAAAAATGTGGTTATCATGCCTTCATTCACTTATTTCCATACCCACGCTAACAGCAATACAATAGGTAAATAAATATGTAAGATAAAGTTACATATGAATTGGTTGACATGGGAGGACGAACAGAAAGGCCAAAGGCCAGATGTAAACGTCCCCAAACAATAATGAACACCATATTAAATACAACATAAAAATTACTGTGATGTAGATTTGACAGTGTACAATGGCTCATAATAAAAACGTAGATTGAGCAGGAACTAAATGTAGACCGGAATAGCTAGTCAAAGCAAATTTATACACTTATAGTGTCATCATTCTTTTTCTTAGGGTAGTTTAAATGTCTTAAAAACTGGTTGTTTTGAATAACAGTAGGAAATTATTCCAGTATCCAGCCCAGAGACCTCACACATTTAGAAGCAAAAGTTAGTTGTGTTTTTTTGGCAATTGATACGAATTATTGTTTCTGGTAGAATAAGAATGTATACTAATCGTTTGGGGAAATATGGTTGAGATATCTGGAAGCTGGTCTGTAAAATTTTTGTACATAAAAATTATTAAGGTAATACATGACATAGGATATTGAAATCTTTGGACAGAGGGTTGGTGTTGATCTATAATGGCTATTTGAATATTCTCCACTGCTTCTCTTTAGAAGTTTTCTTTAGAAGTTTATTGAATTCATATACATATTTTTATGTGTACTACCCCATGCAAGATTATTTGCCATATTATATGTAGAGTAATACTATTGAACAAATATTGGTACGTAGAATACCATTTGGGAAAACAAAAGGTTTTTAATTTGTCAGGACACCAACATTTCTAGATATTGTATTTGATTGGTATTCCCGAAAGATTGTCATCAATAAATACACCAAGACAATTTAGTCTGTAACCCCTGGTTAGCACTTTTCCATCATATAATGTTACTTCAATAGAATTTGGAAATTTAAACGTTTTATGGGTGTCCACCATATCCTGTAGTTGTTTGCTAAAGGTACTGAGAGTGTTAGCTTTAAACCAGTTTGACACTGGGAATTAGTTGTATTTTATCAGCAAGATTTCTTCGGAATACAATATGGGTCGTGTCATCAGAAAACAAGACGAAATTTTAAGATTGAGACGTTTAATAATATCGTTAAACAGATAGAATAAAATAACAAAAGAGACCAAGGATTGACCCTTGTGGAAAACACACCATGGTATATATTGACTTCAGATTTATACGAATATAAGATATTGTTTTCTTTCACAAAGATAGTTACGAACCATTGTATACGATGCCTCTAAAGCCATAATGTTTCAAGGTTATGCAATAAATATTATTGTTAATAGATCCAAAGGCTTTAGAATAAATCGAGGAAATGCCCATGATAGTTTCGTATTTTCCTAGCATGTAAATTTTATCGAGAATTCAAGAATGCCCACTGTGTGGAAAGATGAGACCTGACCCAAATTGCTTATGTTTAAAAATCCTAGGTTATCAATAACATCTATTTAAAACAATTTTCCAGAATCTTTGAGAAACATGGAGTTAATCGAATAGGTCGTAAATTTGAATATACATTCAACTTTTCCTTTTGTAAATAACAATTTTGGTATTTGTAGTTCATTTGTACAAGACTGTTGTAGAGGATTAGAATTGAAAAGTCTATGGAGAAGGGGGGGTGGGGGGGGCGGTAGGGGGGGTGGTGGTACTTACATCTTGGCAATTTTTTGAACAAGGAAATTACTGATCTCATATGACCTGGACTTTGTTTTTTATCGATACTTTCGTATATTTTTTTTATTATTTCACTTCCCATTTATAGGTTAATCTGTACATAATGTTGAAGTGGGTTAAAAAATATTGTGATAGTTCGTGTCTCCAGTAGAATTTTCTCAGCTAGTTTTGGACCCAATATTTTTTTTTTTAAAAAAAAAAAAAAAAAGAGTTACAAATCCTCGCAGATAGTTTGTGGATGGTTTACAATTTTCACCGGAAAACATTTAAAGAATGATGTCTGTTGCTTCTTTTTAGAAGTGCGACCGATTATCCTCTTTATAGTTTTCCAAGTTTGCTTCATATTATTTTAGGGCATGCTGAAATTTGGATTCGTAGTATCCACGTTTTGCTTTACGAATAAGACTATACAATTTGTTCCTGTATACTTTGTACGCGTTCATGTTTTCTTCACTTGGATGGCATTTATAGGCTTTATACAGTTTATTCTTCTGGTGGATACTTTGTAAACAAACCGGGTTGGATCCAGGAGGGGGTGTGTCACATAGGTGACACCCCTTTTCTGACAACTTTATGACACCCTATGACTTCGGAAACCTTAACGAATTTAACGAAATAAACCACACGGTTTATGTGTTATTCCGTTAAGGTTCCGAATCATAGGGGTGTCAGAAAGTATGTCAGAAAAGGGTGTCACCTTATGGAAACACCTCCTAAGGAGATATTGGATCCTTCGTTCTGTTTGTAGATTTGTTCACATGGGGTATGCACTCATTAACAATCATTAATGCTGAGGTAAATGTATTGTAGTCATCATTGCTTAACTCAGTCAATAGCTACACCACTGGACTTGGGAAATTTTCTTTCAGGTTGTTAACATATCTATCATTATAATTCCTCTTAAAAATCCATTATCAGTAATCGTTTTTCTTTGGTATCATTCATATTTGTAGTCAAAGTAGTTAGAAAATGGTCGCTCATATCGGTCACCAAGAGTCGAAGAATATCTCATTGGGTTAGTTAAAATATTATCAATGAGAGTTGCACTATGTTCAGTAATTCCTTGTTGGTTTTAGTCAGAGGTCGGTAAAAGAGAATATGAAAGACTAGATTAAGGGGCAATATGTGGGGGTTGTGGATTTCCTGCTTTTAAGAGTCAATGTTAAATCTACATGAATATCTCACTTTATTTTTCCTGTCATCGTTGCTAATATGGGGCTAAAATCACTAAGAAGTGATCTATCGATGTAGTGCTCTGTAAATTACTCAAACGATGACATTTTTTATGGTGGTTGGAGCATCAAATTCAAACAAAACAGGATTCATAATTTAGCCGTGGCTTTTGTTAAATCATACCTAATCTGTATTTGAGCGTTTGGGATGTATAAACATTCCAGCTCAGCCTCTTTTCGCGGTGTGACTCTGGTTTCCTCGTATACAAATTCAATCCAGGTATGTTATTGATGGTGGGGTTTTCATTTACTGAGTTTCAGTAATACCAATAAACAGAGAAATACATGGTCAATCCTCCTTTATACATTCCTAAAAGCTTTTCAAAGTTTTTGCTAAACTTCTATATAACATTATAAAGTAAGGTTGTTCTCGTTTGACAAGAATAGTACCAGCTTTCAGGTGTATAGGTGTAAGTAACACATTGATGGATATATCATTATAGTTTGTCGTAGGGGTTTATTTGGTATATGAATGGATTAAATAACATTTTGTCCTGATTTGGTAACATCAATACTAGCATCACGCTTGTGGTTATTGGCTTTAAAAATCTTCTCTGTTGCTATACGAAAGATCATTTCCAGGATAGTTTATCACAACGGTTATAGTTTGCATGTTGATTCAAATTATCTGCTCGATTGAAATTATGTCTATCGACCTCGGGGTTACAATCTACAACATTTAAAAGACAATTTCACTACACTTATTAAAACGAAATCAATAACTAGGGGAGTACGGCACCCGCCTCACCAAATGTAAATTATTCAATATTTCAGTAGGTAGCATGATGTCATTGTAATTGTGACAATTCACTTATTATTAATTTGAAGGAAAATATAATTTGAAATTGGAAAATCTGAGATTGTAAACATATTGTTAAAACATAGGGTATGTCGAAGTATGATAAATTGAACCAGTAAAATTAAATGAATAATAGGCACCAATTACATACCTCTCAGACCACACTCTGCACCGGACTATTTGATGCTGTCTCATTCTGCTCATATCAACGATACAGAGAAGTTGCAAGGGTAACAACATAGGTAATTAGACATGAATACATGTAAATGTGTGATTCCAAGATCATAAGGGAATGATGTGCTATGGGATTGCATCTCGGACTTACAGCCACTATAAGCGATGTCGTCAAAATGTTAAAACAAATCGCGCCCTCAATTTTTTATCAAAGAATTTTTGCATTGTGAATTGGAATGGTTGCAGTGAAAACCTGGCAAAGGGCTAGCTTAACACGCCCTATCCTGTCAAGAATAGAAATAGATATTTTCAGCATGTTTAACTAAATTACCAAGTCGGGATCCGACCTTCAATAGGCCAAACAAAAACAGTCGTAATGGGAACAGTTATAAAAAGTGGACTGCACAATAAACACAGAATAAGAAAAAAGTACCCATACCTGCAGCTAACTGTTGAAGAAAAATAAAGAAAAAGGTCAAGGCACTATTAAGACTTAAAGGATTAAAAGAGCTCGATTGAAATTATGATCAACATAGTATGCACTTTTAGGATTGTCAATTATAGATTATTTACTAGAAAAAAATACTGTAAATCATCAGGTCTTACAGGAAAACACTAGCAGCAATTCTGCCAACCAAATCCCATAAACTCGCTTTAATAGTTTCCATCCAAAGTCACTTTATATTTTTACCGTTTAATGCATTATGTTTTACCAAAATGTAAAGGTCCATGGCGGATCGCTAATGCCTCGTCCACATGGGGGAGCCCCAGATTTTACCCCTAAGTGGTCACAAGTTTGGTTTATCTTAAGAAAGCTTACTATTTTCTCTCATTTACCCTGTGAAATATTAGGCTAAAGGGATGTTTGGTTTGGATGTTTGAACTAAACTATCCCCATTTTGTCAACCATCTTAATTTGTTTACATATACTCTATGGGGATTACAAAGAATGTTTTTAGCTCTCATTTCAAACGGGTTAAATATCGGCGCGAAACTTTACCAGATTTGTTGTGAGTAAATACTGCAAAAAAATAATTTTTCAGTGGCAAAACCGTCTCAAATACAGCTACACACATTGCTTAACTTTTTTTAAATATAAACTTCGACCAGATTTCCTATAGGCTACCCCGTGTAAATCGAGAGAGGAGATATCGAATGGTCACTTTATAAGCTGTCGTACGGTGGTTTTTTAGGTAACATCAAACAGACGATGCAGATTGGTCTGTTTGGCATACCTTTCATTTGGAGTTTGGGTATCTTTCCAAAAGTGAAAATTTATTATATCTACAATTGAATGTTATTTTGCTCAATATTTGGTATAAGGGGGGGGGGGGGGGGGGGGGGGGGTGGGGGGGGGTATTTTTTTAGGGGGGGTGGGGGGGGGGGTGAAAGGAGCTGTGATATAGTACATAATATGCAAAACGCTCAATTTCGCCAAAGGTCGATTGCCTGTGTTGGACGACTCATGTACGATATGACCTCGTTCCCCCTACCCCTGCTTGTTTAGTCAACATTGAATCAATTTGGAACTTTTAGGTTAGCTAACAACAGCTTTTTTGTTGGCGCTACATTCTTATATCTTAGTGTACATACATTCATCCCTACCTAAATTGTTTCCAAACCTTTAACACTTTTGAGTAACTCATATTTTCATATACACTTGCACTGTGTCAATATTAACTTTTCTGCGGTAAGTGTACACAATTGCGCGCGTGTTTGAAACATGTGAAACCCCGCCATGTGACCGGATGTCTCAAAAGAAACCCTCAAAGCGCCCTCTATTTCCCGAAGCGAAAACAGAACCATACAAAATTATACACCTTGTAATGTGCAGTTCGTTAGGTTTCCGATACCGAGTTTTGCCATGCCCGATGAAAACTTTGTACCACGTGTTCATTTTATTTACGGCATACTGTTTTAGCTGTCTTTATACAATACACATTCTCACACACATTATTTTGATAATGGTTTCCTGTTTGTTTTTGCGGCAAAGGTCAGTTCTTATAATGAAAGGTTTAGTTAATTATTAGAATGCCAATATTTCTTGCTTCATTCTTTTTTTCTACGCTGCTCTGCCCCACTTTGGGGAAGACATAAGAAAAGAAGAGGAGGAGGATTTATCGCCACAATTCAGGCGAGCAAATTAGTAAAAACTAAAAACCAACTTTGGTTAAAAAAAAACAGTTTTTTAAAACATATTAATACAAGTAATTCACTAACTTTCCACATAAAAAACAAAATACTGAAGATACCGTACTTTTAACAGAGATTGGAAGAGTAGCGTTTCGGATAAACACATTGTTGATTTTCAACTTCATTGTGTATGCGGAAGTACTTCCGAGACCCCTGTAAGTTTATGCTGACCCTATCCCTTTGTCTCTCTTATTATGGAATCATACGTTAAAGTCCACACCCATTTTATTAATCATTAATATATCAATAAAGCTGGTGACCCTCGGAAATGAACAAAATACAGTTGTTTCGATTTTTGTCTGTCTTCTTAAGAGTAAGGGCTTAACAACTGCCAAGATTTTATGTATTTCCATCGCCCAAACCCCCACCAAATACAATTACCTTACCTTATTACTGTCCACATGACGTAGCAAATGGACTCCATCACGTGGGAATCATAGTAAATATCGACTTACGAGGTCCGATCACTGACATCTACACAAGGATAGCAGCTGCCGCCAGTTGAGTGGTCGCCGAGTGAAACTCAGGAAGTTTGCTTTGTGACCTCTACAAGATGCCGAACAATGAATACACCTGCTGGTGCACATATTCCACACAGATGTTTCTATTGTTTGACATTTGGTTCCGAGCAAAATATCTACAACGTCACAGAATATTGCTCACTCTCTTTATCATGCCTGCCCCTCCATGGCCAAAGGACCTAACTGACAATTTTTAAAATTGAATTATGCACTACTGGTTATTGGGTCATCATATTCACTGATTGTGAATAACAAACAATGTGTCATAAATGTCCCTGTTTCTAAAATTAACATGTCAAAAGGGGGGTGCAAAAAAAAAATTGACTACCAAATTTAACCATGACCAAAGGGCCCAACCTATTTTAGTGTTGAGTTGAACACAGAGATGGCCATGAGAGACAATTATGCCATCAACTGTATGGTTACCTGCTTCAATGCACAGTGCTAAGACACACGGTAATTCAGTGATAACACCTTTCCTTTGTAACAGTACTACGTAAAGGGCTCACTCACAGTACAAATTTGTATTAGTTTTTTTTGTTTATATCCATTAAATGACTTGAAAGGAACGTAGTAAATGATTAAACAATGTAATGTCTTGTCAATATCAGTAATCTTTGAAAATTAGTAACAAAAATATCTGTTTTTATAGTTAAGAAGCAAATCTTGAAAAAGCATGGTACGGTTCCCGTAATGTTTTCAAAGGAACTTTGGTTACTCCTTCTGATGATTTCAGCATGAAATAGCACGTCTGTATAGACATGAAAAGAATTGGAATAGGCTTTTATTCCGAATAGCTTGATTTTTCCCCATCCGGTCTTACACTAAGGATACCTATTCGGCACCAATTGTTTCTCTTATAGGAAGACACAAAACCATTCCACCTCTGAAATCAATTTTAGATTTTGCGTTACTAGAATATTGAACCAAAATGTTATTCTTCGATATACACAACTGTTTATCAACCCATTACAGTGATAGAGCCAAGAAATTCAAATCAGGTATTCAGGTCCATCCACTTATTTTGTGTGTTTTTGTCTTGACTGTTGAATTAGTTAGGTATGTGATAAATAAAGAAGTTTTAAATTTTTCTACATGTAAATTACATTACAAAATTGTCAAATTACAAATGAACATAGATGTGTGATTAGGCCCTTTTAGATAAATTTCAGAAACTCAGACTTGGCGTAACTGACTTTTTGGACGAAAATGTACACATTATCAGAAAAAGGCAAAGCTATAACATATTAAAATCTGTTACCACCAATCTAACCAAAACTAATGTTTCCATGGCTGGAACAAAATGCAAACTTTCTCATTTTATCTCACAACATGAAGTGGTTATATCCCTTTTTTGCCGTAGAGGGGCAGTATCGACTCCCTGCTACACTTCACGGATAGACCTGACGTATCGAACCACATCTTGCTCAGTCATTTGTTTTTCCAAAGACTTATTTGTTAAAGTCATTGCCTTTTTGTGATTTCTAAATCAAAAATTCTAAAAAATATCAAAAATCAGATATTACATGTCTGTAACAAATATAGCTACCCTAACATACCCTACTAGTTCAGGCTACCGATTCATTGATACCTACTATCCACCTTGTTAGTATTTTATAATTTTGACAACGGTTCCTAGAACACTTTTTATGCTGATTCTGAATTCGATGGATGCCAGACGAATAAATCTAAGAATTAAGAAATTTTTGTAGAAACGCAAAAAATCAAAATGGCCACCAAAAAACCAAACATTATAAAATTTGTGTTAAACTGCAATGTTATAATTATTTCAGCCTGTCTCGTTTAAAACATTAATTGTGAGAATTAACATTATGATTATGTAACCACGCAAGCAATTAATTCAATATGGCTGCTAATTACTTATAAGTGTTATGTAATCTACTTTGATTGCAGTTTGGTAATAATTTGGTACCGGTGTAGAAGTAACAATGTCCGGCATTTAATCATAGTCCGGGAACCATGGATACAATAGGGCAATCGATCAGTTGACTCTTTACGAAACATTACTTTCACGCTTTATCCGTTATCGTCTCGGAGCCCCGGGACGCTGCGCCCCCGGATATATCTGCTTTCACACCGGTATTCTATCATGGTGTTTTGACAGACAAGAATTAATTTAAAACCCTACCCCCAATTCATTATAGCAGGAAAGGGAACCTGTTTTAACTGGTAAATGCTATTGGTATTCAGCAGGTATCATAGCACAATAGTATTATCGCTTTATCCGTAAGCTTGTAGATTTTAAAATCAATCACCTCCCACACCTCCCTAGCTAGTGTAGTGGATACGAGCATCGATTTTTAATGCGGATATCACAGGTTCGAATCCGACCATGGCCTTTTTAAAAAAATGTATTTTCAATATTCTTTTAGCGTAAAGAGAAACAGTACCGAAGTCCAGGTACAATTACGTTAATGAACAGTAACCCGTGTCCAAATGGTACCTGCATATAGCACTTCTGGCAGTGTATACATTGAGGTCAGTTCTAACAGGTACCTGCTAAATAGCATCTACCAGTTATAAACTAGGTTCCTGCTATGTGAATTGGTGTCAAATAAATGAAAATTTTTTCAAAAATCGTTATAAATTATTCATTATAGCATCCACGATGGGTGCCGATACTCTAAAATGGCTATAATTGATAAATGTGTCAAACCTAGGACTGCGATTGTGTGTAAGTCAATCAGATAAGTTTACATATCAATGGGTAATCCGAGCAATCGATACTGTTTGATGCATCCACGGTGGATTGGCTTCACTTTAATTCCAGAGCCGTTTTCTCTGTACATGCCTTAAAATTCGAGTTTGTTGCCCCACCTGTTGATTAATTTTCCAATATATCACCTTTAAGGGGTGTCCCCCTGACTAGGATTTAGGTAGGTTTCCGCCCCGACCAGTGCACATTAGCGCGTACTGCCTATGTCAAAATGCCACCATTGTTTTATGAAAAACTGCTATTGTATTTTCATTATAGATAGGAATTGTATCCAGACTAAACGAAATAAAAGTTCTACCTTCTTGAAGTGGGCTTAAACATTTATGTTTCCAAAATGCCGCTGCTGGAGGCATGTTTTGTTAATTTACTAATTGCGGAAATAGATGGGTAAATCTAGTATATTGTTGAGAGCACAACAAGAAATATATATGACACTTGTGTATTGCGGCATTATCATAACTCATGATGGCGGCAGTTATCCCCGCTCCGGGGGACCATAAATCAAGAAGAAATCACCCCTGCACATCTTTTTCTACATAATACGACCAAAACGAAAACTATTGATAACATTTTCCCGCATTTCTGCCGTACTCTGGATAATTGCAGACCACTCAACACTAATTGATGCTGGGAAGGAGCGAATCTTGGCATTACACTCTCATAACATTGTTTACAACTTCACCAACATGTATTAACAGTGACATCCCATTTTTGGTAAATGTTCTTACCCATTTGTTGGATGAATCTACATTATTTCAAGCATATTATTGGGCCAATTGTTCCCACTATTGGGTAAAATGCTCCAATCATCTGCAATTTACCCCCAAAATGGGTACAAATTTACACAACGTGGGCGTTCACCTGTTAATACATGTTGGTTAAATTTAACCACCGTTTGAGAGTGTAGAGAGAGAGAGAGCCTGTGGGACAAGTCAGAAACAAAGATAGCACTTCATGTGCGCGAGAAAACGTAGTTCACCATATTTAACCTTTCCTTGTCATAAACCATGTTCCCCTTCTTCATAAGCATATTTTTTTATTTACTGGGAAACCCCTAATGACTTCACTGAGTATCCTCTATACATCCACCACCCATTTATGATGAATTTTATTGGATCAGGTAGATATGGCGTTGTCTCCTCTTACTATTTATGATTCAGTTTAACTACTTTATATGCCCCAAGTAGTAACCAGCTATATACGGCATCTCTAGACCAGTCACTACGCCCGTTTAATATTTTTTCATCTTGGAAATATTTAGGTCTTATTATAAAGTGTTGTAAATAACGTCGAAAAGATCGGTAGGGCTGCTTTTCTTCCTAATTTAACGTACAGTAAAGCGAATTATCCCCGGCATCTTTAAAAACAAGGCTGTAGTTAAATGAAGTCATAAATTCTTTTTGGAGCCTTCCCAAAAATCACAAAGTTCTTTTTCAACAACTTTGCCATTTTAAGTTCATTTACAAAATAATGCCTCTTGCGCGGCCCATCTGGCTCTAGATGTTTATCCCCCTTCAGGTGAGTTTAAAATCTTGGTTTCGTGTAATTCGTGGATAAAATTTCTATCTTAGTGAAATTATAATGGCGGTTTTCATAAACAATAGCGGCCATTTTGAACTGGGCATGAAACGCAACGTTGCAGCTTTTCGAAGCGGAAACATACCTAATCCTCTTCAGGGGGACATCCCTTCAAGGTGATATTGGTGGAAAATTAATCACTAATTGGGTGCAACGAACGTAATGCTGATGATGACAGCTTATGGGCTAACTTGCGAAAAAGTCCGATCACTATAGTCTATAGAGAAATGTGTCTCTTTGGTTGGGTAGGTGAGAGGTTATCCATTGGGTCCATATTGGCTGGATATTTGATGAATAACGACTCAATGACGCTTAAGATAGGCCTTACTGGGGCATTTTGGGAGTGATATAATCCAACTAAAAAAACACAAACAAAAATATATTAAAGACCCCACAAAAAGTAACGCAGTATGTATAAATACCCCCATAAGTTACTAAAACCCATTGGTCTATGACAAAAAATAAAATTCAAGTCTGTTTTGTTCTGAAATTTTGGCACTTTTTGCTCCATTGTGAAAACAAGTCCATTTACGAAAATGTGTCACCATTTTCAAAGGTTTGCTGCAAAACTGAAGAAATTATTACAGGTTATACACAACCATGGCATTAAGTGACACACAATTCACGGGAAGAATGCGGTCTTTAATCTGGGCAATCAATATGGCTATACCGTTTATTGGCAATTTTTAAAAAGGGAGAGATTTTCTTATAATGGGTATGTGTGACAATATGATCGCAATGGGGCAAGAAGGGAATCAAAATTACGAAGGAGGGAAAACGAATTGAACAATTGAATTGCTGATATAATTTATAATTTTAGTTTTCGTGCATAGACCAATGGTTGGTACTCTATGGGGTTATTAGACATATGCGTACTTTTTTGGGGTATTTATGTAGCCTACAGTTGTGACTGAATTACTAGCCTTAGGACTGACAGTTGCAGACATATTGAATCCCCATCTAGGAGCCATCTTGCAAATTCAATGCTTCCGATATGTTATGATATCTTCTCTGCAATGAGTTCAAAGTGATTTACGCATACCCATACATTGAAGCTCTTGGCAATATGTAATTAAATAAATTTTGACCATTTTGGAGCCATCTGAATGTTTGTTGCAAGTTTTTACATTATTCTTGAATGAAAGCGATTCGTAATGGCCTCAACAACCTATTGACATGCTAAGCTTAAGTATATATACCGTGTAACAGGATTTCCCTAGTCTGTTTACCTCTTATGATATTTGTTGCGCAGTTCATAAAAAAAAGAGCCGACAGGTGGGGCGATGGGCACAGCAAGGGGGGAAGCCCATTCAAAACCAGTCGTCCGGGCTGGGCCTGTCATTTTGAATATTGCACGGAATAATTATTAGTTTGGGTGCTTGTATAAACACATAATGTCATCGATACAAACATCCGCCAAAAATCAGTTGTTGGATGTTTGGGTGCTATATATTGGGTGGTTAAATTTTGTCTACCCATGGCCACACAACGAATAAAAATGAACGTCAGTCGTCTTGATTTAAAGAAACCGCCTCAATGAATACAAATTTTCACTAAGCGCGCATTGCATTATGAGAAAAAAGAGTATCTGAGCACCAATGATCCAG
>JAMKCH010059887.1:0-27221 GCA_023653785.1 Ophioderma brevispina | reverse complement strand
GCCTCAACCCTGGTTGGGAATATGATGCAACAATGCAATTGACGCGGAGCAGAATGATTCCAAAACCCAACCAAGTGGGAAGCGAGAAGGGCCTAAGATAAGGCACCTAGCGCTGACCCACTCGCCCCCTAAGCAATGCTTTCCCAAGAGGAGAGAAGATGAAGAAATATTTGCAAGCTGGTGGGTGGGAAGCAGTTGCACCAATTATGGTGATGACAGGCTGAGAGGTGCAGCCTAATCCAATAGGCCAAATGAGGGTGCCAAACATGGGGAGCCAGACAGAGTAGGACATCCAAGATAGAGTTTCAGTAGGATGTCCAGAATGAGTGTCCATAGGATAGCCTTTGCTTGTACAATAAACCAGTTAGGAACCTACTTGCCCTTATTGTTCTGCGCTAGTCTATCATGAATGAAGAGGGGATATGTAAAAACCCCCAAACCAACCCCCCACATCTTCTCCAGCACCAAGTGCAGGCGAGATAAGAGAACCAATGTGCCCGAACAGGGAAAGCAACTGCCTCAAACCCTGGTTGGGAATCTGATGCAACAATGGAAGTGAAGCAGAGCAGAATGACTTCCACACCCAACAAGGTGGGAATGCGAGAAGGGCCTAAGGGAAGGCACCTAGCGCTGACCGACTCGCCCAAAATTGAGACCCAAAGAATGAGTTGAAGGGGTATCGATAAAATGATTTAATGCAATGGAATCATGAGATGCAGGAAGAAAGTATATTGTAAAATAAATAAATGACTTCAATGACAACAGTACCCTCAAATCGGTAGGACCTACACAAAAACAGTGAGCAGGAAGCGGCTAAAACTATTATGATTACCAGTAAAAATGCAGATTCTACAAACCATAGGTTAGTGACATGTTGAAATATCTTTCATATCGATCTAGCGGCCCCAGCCGAGATGCTGTTCACCATGTAGCGCACAAATTCCCTGTTGTCCCTGGTGGGGATGTCAGATGGATCATGTTGGATGTCTCGAGCCAATCACATCAACATGTGAGTCTGAGACTACTGGTCAATAGCACGATGACAGTGACCGGCAAATCGTGCACGGAGTTGGCAACAGAGATGAAATTGGAGGGGATATCTCCATTTATCTGTTGCTGTGGCTTGTGCTCACGCCAGGTAGTTTTGTACTCGCATAGAAGCTTGGTGTAGGTGCCATCCAAGTCTATCCTTGCTCTTTCTTCATGGTCTCAGATCCATATAAAAGGATATCTCTACACAGGCTCTAAAGAATTTCAGCTGTTTGAATTGGAGATACCAGACTTGCATATGTGGTTAGTTATTGGCAGGCATTCCAAGCTTGCTCTTTGCGTGACAGGAAGTCTTTCTTGTGTTGCAAATAGGCCCTTAGTACTTGAAGTTCCTTGACCTATTTGCGTTCCGAAACACACGTGTCGCCTGGTTGCGCGACCACTTGCTTTATGATGAAGTTTGGCAATGATGATTAGAGAGAGACAAATGCACTGGAGAGAAGTTTTATACAAAATGACAAGTTGGCGGATAAAATGGATGCATGAGTCAATACTCAAATTTATTGGTCAAGCCATGCGTTGAAAAAAATATGGCGAGCCGAAGTCGAGCCCAATATTTTTAAAAAAAAAAAAAAAAAAAAAAAAAAAAAAAAAAAAAAAAAAAGAATCCAATTTTATCATTATAGTTTTGAGAATCTTGTGTCTATATTTTACTATACACATTTTAAAAAGTAGACTGTACAAGGAACTATAATTATAAGCTATAGTAGTAGATATAAATAAATATCAATAGACACTATGAAACACTGAGAACAGCAAATGAATGGAACCACCAAACACTGAACCCCCCAGGCACATGAGATCCACCAAGACAAGGAACGCAAAAAGTGGATACCACTAAAGGACAAGAATCACCTCACACCATGGAACCATCAAACACCAGAAATAAAAGGCATGGGGACAAGCCAGGGCATTCAAATAAAAGACATTCAAACAACAGGAACCACCAAACACTGGGAACACCCAGACCATGGAAACACCACAAAAACACCCAAAGCATGGATCACCACAAACACCAAACCACCCATCCAAACACTCGGAACCATCCAACACTGGGAAACACCATCCAACACTGGGAACCATCCAACATTGGGAACATCCAAAACTGGGACATCCAACACTGGGAAACACCAACACTGAACAATCCAAACATGGGAAACCGTCCAACACTGCGGAACAAATCCAAACCAATGGGAACCATCCAACACTAGGAACAATCCAAACACTGGGAACCATCCAACAATGGGAACCAACCACGCAACAGAGGAAACTCCAAGCACTGGGAACTGCCAAAAACAATGGGACCACCCAGACATGGAATCCACGGTATCCATAGAGCTGGAATAATAAACCAGAGGAGATCGAGTTTTGTATTGGGAATAGCCCAAGCCCGTAACCCGATTTCTCTCACACACCGCGCGCCGTGGTTGTGCCGCGTAAGCACTCGCGTGTAGTCAGTGTTTGAGGCGCCAAGAACACGCATATAAATCTGTTTGCGTCACGCGGTATGTTATCAGTGTTGCATTTCCCCATGCTCCATTTTCTATCGGTCGATTTTTCTGAAATTAATTATGTGAAAACCAATCGATGGAAGAAGCCATGCATCTAAAAGAGCCCTACATTCCTATGCACAAAAAGTCTCCCTGTCATTTTGCTTAGGAAAACGATATTTGAGTCCGAGTGCCCCAGTTGATAGCATGTGCATCAGTTGTTATCATGCCACTAAGGATGAGATCAAAGGATATTCCCGCCTACGGGTATATTTTCGGTAAATTCGGTCAGTGAGCGCGTATTCAGCGCGTATACGAATTATATCAGGTCAGTGTCCGCGTACTCGCCTGACATGTACAGAGGGGGGGGTGTTGTAATTCTTTGCTTCTACGTGTTGGCATTAACATTTGGGTTTTAATACTTATTTATGGAAAAAATATTTGTTTTTAATAAAACAAACGGTATACGCGTTTTGTTATTATAAATATATTTTGAATGACTTAGTGGTACGATAAATTGTTATCGGGGTCAGCGTCGCTCTGATACGAGGAATTACCATGCGCTTAGCTCCATACCGGGTTCAGCCTTCGGCTTCACCCCGCATGGGGCTTCCGCGCACGGTAATTCCCTGTATTCATAGCTATGCTCAACCTGGATAACTAATATTTGTTGTGTTCACTCGCTAAGTGTGGCGAAACGTAAAATTTACTCGTTGTGTTCTCATAAATATGCACAACCGGACTTCAAAGACGGGATACGCTAAACCAAATATGGTGTGCCCAAAACGATGATAATGAAGTGCGTCTGCTCATGATAATACTTTGGGCTCCTCGATTTTGGTTACGCAGTTTGTGGAGAATGCGCTTGGTCGATCTTTAGAAGTCGTTGCGTATTCACATCGGTTGAATACTGGCAACCACCCAAACATGAGGAAGGGAAAGACTCAACTCACGACCAAACCCCACCACCAAAATGAAACAATCATTAACTTGTATCAACCAATCAGTCAGAGTGCATAAATAATGATATTATCTCATAACCAGGGCATGGACAATCCTAATCTACAGTGAGAGCATAATGGACACAGGTGCCACTGTGTTGAACCCACGATATTGCGGGCCGCAAGCAAGTAATCGGAGGGGGCGGGTTTATGCATTCCTACGAGGGTCTGGAAGTAGGACCCATGCATGTCTATACCAATTTATTTTTGCTGAAAAGGAGGACCCATAGCACACCAAAGAAGCAGATTTCGGACCAAATTTAACCCAATTTTCCATTTTTTTTAGGGGGGTTAGGCCCCCTTTTAGCAAAAAATGGTAAATGTTTGGTTTCAGTTAGAGGAAAATTGGATAATTTTCCCACAATTTAGAAACATTTTGGTTTCAGATTGACTGAAATTGGGCCCATTTCAACAATAGTTTACTAAATAAAAGTTTGGTTCAGATGATGATAATTGAACTTCTTGAAATACATTTTTATTATCAAATCTATTATTTAGATATTATACATTATTTTTTTTCTGGGAAGTACCTCGCGGGCGGCATGGAACTCTTAGGGGCCGCAAATGGCAGTGGGCCACAGGTGGGCCACCCCCTGATATATAGCAATATATGGATAGGGATTGGAGTCCGAAGTGGTGAAAAAAATGGGCACCAGGTTTTTGCGGGCATTTGAGAACTCAAACTTAATTTTTATGGGGTCTCTAACACGTGTAGAGTAATATAGGACGGAAAGATTCCAAAACATAATAATGAATAAATCGGGCATAGTGTTAGCCGCAAGCTTTTTAAAGTTTTTAACCGCATTGTATGACCAATATGCCAAATAGCTAATTAAAATTCACGAATGCAAATAAAGCATCCGAAAATCAATCACTAGCCTCCACTCAACTTCACCCTACCATATTCATATAATATTGGATTTTTGAGTAGGATACAAGATTTTATCGTTCGACTGAGATTTGAAAATATTGTGCGAGTCGCTGAGCGACGAGCGCAATATTTTTTCAACTCAGACGCGATACTGATAACAATTCTTGATATCCTGCGATAAAATCAGCCAAATATTAATCATTAATATGTTTTCAATCTGAATGAAAACCAACTAGCGAAGCAGGCTTGACCAGTCTTCAAGTTTAGTAACCTATACCATTAGGCGCGGAAGAAAATTTGACAAAAGACCTGAAAAGGAAGTGGACCAAGTAAACACCAGGAACCACCAATAAATGAAACCAGTATACACCAGGAACCACAAAGAAATGTCACCGTAGACACCAGGAACCACCAAGAAATTGGAACCATTAGATACAGTAACCATCAAAGAAATGGAACCAGTAGACACCAGGAACAAAAACATGTACGAGAAGAACACTGAACGCACAAAGAATAGAACTAGTAGACCCTGGGAACCACTAAGGAAGTAGACCCATAGACACCAGGGAAAACCACCAAAATGGCACCAGTAGAACACCAGTAACCACCAAAGAAATGGAACCAGTAAACACCAGGAATCACCACAGAAATGTGACCAGTGACCACCATGAATCATCAAACAAATGGAACCAGTAGACACCAGGTACCACCAAGATAGAACCCGTATCACCCGGAACCACAAAATAATGGACTTGAAAACCCAGGACCACCCCAAAATTACCAACAGTAGACAGCAAGACCCAAAACATGACACCCTCAAAGAAATGGATCGTCCCTAAAGTTCTTCAAATCATAGCCTCCCGAAAACTCCGTCCCCTGGTCTTTAAACCTCATGTTCATGGTGCTCAAAACTCAAGTCACTGTCCTCGGGTTGCATGGTTTTATTGTGTCCATTAGAGCCCGTGTACAACGGTATAGATGGAATCTGAAAACCTAATAATGGTAAATTGGGCATAGCATAGGCAGAGAGCATTTCTAAAAAGGTTAACCGATGTTAAATATGCAAATATCTACGTATATTCAATGAATATGGAAATATTCTCCAAAAGCTAAACATACATTGCTGGACCTCACTCTTCACCTATAACGTTTTGAAGAAGCGGGCTTATCGTTTTAGCCAGCAGAGCATTTCAAAAAGGTTAACCGAAATGTCTGAAAAATAGGCAACTAATATAAAATTCATGAATATGCAAATATGCCGCCAAAAGCTCCACATAATATTGCAGATCATATTATCCTTTTTAAAAAAAATGTACCGCGGTCATAACGGACGACATACGACACACAGAATTTGGACTAGTATGTGTTCCATGAACATTCTTCAGGTGACACTGCTTAAACACAATCCTGTTAGTGTCTTTGTGAGTCTGTGTGCTGACATACGCACATTCGATGGGAGTAACGTGCATTCGCAAATAAGTTCATGCGACACATTAGATTCCTTCATCTTTTTGGAACCCCTTTGGATGCCACATTCTCTATTTTTCAACAACCAACTACAGCTGTAGTAAAATTTCAGTTATTTAGGCCCACTTTGAGTAATTGTAACAAAAAAGCTAATTTAAAATTTTTACATAACCCGCGAGTGCCTGGGACTGACCCCTATTTTTCCTCGCAAAGCAGTTTGTGCCAATTTTGTTCAGCACATATCACCTTTTGTACAATCGCATAGAAGCAAAGCTTTAATCAAACTTCTGCTCTGGTTGCCTTTATTTTAGCTTATACCAATTATTGTTTCAATTTTCGCTAAAGCATGGGTTGATAATATTTTGTTTCACATTCTATGGCTATTTTAATTACCAAAATTTGAACCAAAACTGGGATAAAAATGAAAGTACATTTGGTATCTCTGACGCTCAACCATAAAATTTTGAAATACAAATCAACATGATATTGTATTTCAACCAAAATTTTCTGAATTTATTGAAAGAAACTTCACACCAGGGCATGGACAATCCAATCTACAGGTGAGGTTGAGAGATAATGACAAGGGGCCACAGGGTTGAATCGACTATTGCGGGCCGCAAGCAAGTAATCGGAGGGGGGGCGGTTATGGCAGCCTCCGAGGGTCTGGAAAGTAGGACCCAGCATTGTCTATACCATTTATTTTTGGCTGAAAAGGGGACCCATAGCTACACCAAAGAAGCAGATTTCGGACCAAAATTTACCCAATTTTCCAATTTTATGCAGGAATGTAGACCTTTTTAGCAAAATGTAAATGTTTTGGTTTCAGTTAGAGGAAAAGGAAATTGGACTAAATTTCCCACAATTTTAGAAAATTTTGTTTAAGATTGATTGAAATTGGGACCATGTAAACAAAAGTTTATTATAAATAAAAGTGTGGTTCAGAATTGATGAAATGAACTCTTGAAATTACTTTTTATTATCCAAATCTATTATTTCAGGATATTTATACATTTTATTTTTTTTCTGGAACTGAAGTAACTCGAGGGCCGCATGCGAACTCTTAGAGGGCCGCAAATGGCCCGGGGGCCGCAGGTTGGACACCCCCCTGATATATAGCCTAGCAATATATGGAATAGGTGATTGGAGTACGAAGTGGTGAAAAAAATGGGCACCCAGGTTTTTGCTGGACATTTGAGAAACCTCAAACTCTCATTTTATTGGGGTTAACCACGTGTATAGGATTAGGACGGAAGATTCTCAAAACAAAAAAAACAAAAAAATTAAAATAATGAAGTAATCGGGCATAGTGTTTAGCCAGCCAGAGCATTTTTAAAAGAAGTTTAACCGCATTTTGTATGACAAATATGCAAATAAGCTAATTTAAAATGAACGAATTGCAAAAAAGCAGCCAAAAGCTAACACACATAAATAAATAAACTAACAAAGTTTAATAGATCATGTTGGATGGATTTGAGTAGGATAAAAGATTTTATCGTCGAGGGCTTTTGAGGATTTGAAAAATATTTGTGCGGAGTCGCGGAGCGACGGGCGCCAATCTTTTCAAAACTCAAAGCGAGACTGATAAATTCTTGTATACGCGATAAAAATCATCCAAGATTATAATTTAATATGTTTTCAAAACTCTGAATTGAAAACAAACTTAGCGAAAGCAAGCTTGACCAGTCTTCAAGTTTTAGGACCTATAACATTAGCGAGAATAAAATTAGACAAAAGACCTGAAAAGGAAGTGGAACAACAAGTAAACACCAGGAACCACCCAAAGAAAAAAAATGAAAACCAGTAGACACCATGAACCAACACGAAATGTAACTGTAGACACCAGGAAAACCACCAAGAAAACTTGGACCAGTAGTAGATTCAGGAACCACCAAAAAGAAAGACTGGAACCAGTTAGACACCAGGAACATTTTAAAACAATGGAAGAGGAAGACAACTGGCAACCACCAAAAGAAATAGAACTAGTAGGAACTGAGGAACCACTAAGGAAATAGAACCCATAGACACCAGGAACCACCAACAAAATATGGAACAAGTAGACACAGGAACCACCAAAGAAAATGGAACCAGTTTAAAACACCAGGAATCACAAGAAATGGACCAGGAACACTGAATCACCAAACAAAAGGAAACCAGTAGACACCAGGAAACACCACCAAACCAAAAGACATAGGACGTATACACCTAGGAACACAAAAGAAAGGAGAACTGAAGAAGAAACCAGGAACCACCCAAAAAAAGTACCAATAAGTACTGTACCGAAAACAGAAAGAACCCCCAAACAAAAACATGACACCCTCAAAGAAACTTGGAAATCATCCATTCTAAACTAAAGTACTTCAACCAATCAGTAGCCGCCCATAGAGGAAAAATTAATCATTGTCCTGAGTCTTTTAAAAACCTATGTCCGATGAGTTCTCAAAAACTAAAAGTCACTGCGGAGAGGGCGGTGGAACTGGAGGGGGCCTAGGGTGGTAGTGAGAAAGGTAAGAAGGTTTGGTATAAAAAGGTATTGTAGGTCTTAATTAAGTTAGGATGTGGAAAGATCTGAAAACATAATAATGAAGTAGTAAATTGGGCATAGCATGTAGGCAGTTTTTAGTGGAGCATTTCTGAAAAAAAGGTTAACGAAAATGTTTGGAAAAATATGCAAATAGTACTCTTAATATTCATGATATGGAAATATGGTTGCACACCACCCCAAAAGCTAAACTAATATTGCGGGACCTCACTCTATCACCCTAGAAAGTTTGAAGTAAATCGGCTTAGCGTTTACCCAGCAGAGCATTTCAAAAAAGGTTAACCGCAATGTCTGAAAAATATGCAACTAATTATATATATCAGGCACTATAAATAATGCAGCCAAAAGCTACAACATTAAATTGCAGAAGCATTTAGCTTTTGAAAAAAAAAGGTTATTAAACCGAGTCATACGGACGGGACATACGACACACGAATTTGGGACTATATGGGTTCCATGCAACATTCATCACGGGACACTGTTTTAAACACAATTCAGTTATTGTCTTTGGGAGTCTGTGGATAGACAGATCACATTCGATGGGAGGAGTAGTAGCGTGCATTCGCAAATAATTTCATGGAAACATTTTAGATTCCTTTTCATCGTTTTGGACCCTTCTTTGGATTGCCAACATCTTATTTTCAACAAACCTACAGATGTATAAAATTTCAGTGATTTTAGGCAATTTTTGAGTGTATTGTAGACAAAAAAAAAAAGGCTAAATTAATATTTACATAACCGCGGTGCTGGGACTGACCCTATTTTACTCGCACAGTTTGTGCCATTTTGTCAGCACATTATCACATTTTGTTCAGCCTATAGAAGCAAAGCTTCTCAAACTTCTGCTATGGGTTTCCTTTAGTTATATGCTTACCAGATTAGGTTCAATTTTTCTTAAAAGGCATGGGTGGATCTATTTTGGTTCAACTTCTTATGGCTTATTTTAGTACCAAAAAGTGAACACCAAAACGGGATTAAAAATTGAAAGCATTTGGTTTCGTGTATCTCTGACTTTTTTCAACCATATTTTAAATACAAATCAAAACATGATATGGTAGTGCCCAGAAATGTCTGAATTATTGAAAAGAAACTTCAAACCAGCCAAATACCAAAATAAGTTACAGATTTATCTTAAACAAATCGTAGACTCACCAGAATGGTGTGAGATTATTCTACCGGCTGTCCAAAAAAAATGTTACACTCATGACAACGGCATTTGATAACAGAAAAAGTACGCATAAGTCGTTATTTGGTATCCCTCTGAAGCAAATTTAAACAGGCGTTTAATTTGCCATTATTCATTTCAATCGATACGGTAAAACAAAGATATGCGTATTCAATTATGAGAGGGGCAAAATCAACTTGGTTCCGATTGCTGCCTTGAGAAAACTTGAAATGCATGATGATGCAAAATGACATACACTCGGCTCATATTACACTTCTTTTAATCTTCAAAAAGAAAACAAATAGATTTGCCATTTTGTATTAAAAGAAAGACTTCGAGATTCTGGACATCCATGTTTTCAAAAGTTCATCGTTGATTGAATATCTACACAAACTGCTCTTTCTAACAAAAGAAATGGGGCTTGAGTTCTTGCCTTTATTGGATTCCTGTATGGCCATCCATGTGTCTTTATTTCCAATTCTGTATGTTCATTAGTCAAGTAGAATTATTATCAGAAGTTTTCTCTTTTCTGGTTTGTTTGTATGTACTTTCATTTTTTGTTGTTATTCTGCCTATTAGAATCATATATTTTCTGGAATACCAATAAGGAAGTGTCTGATTGTTTGTTGTGTGGTTGAAATTTGGTTTTGGTTTAACATTCTGTAATTGGCGATTTGCAGGGCAACTCTGCAAACGAAATGAACTCACTGATTAAATTTGAAAAAAATTACAAAGTAAGTATGCTGATCATAAAGACAATGATCACACTAAGCCAAATAATGAAGAGTTCAAAAGGGATTGTCAAGCCTTCAAAAGGCTCATTGTTCAATCATAACACATTCAATAAACCCAATTTGAGTATGTTACAAAATCCTGTTTCACGCAATCTTACAAATGTAACCATTGCAAATCGGACCAATCCAAAGGTTGTAACTCTCCTTTTTGACCAAGCATATTCCTTGTTCCCCTATCGCATGAAATGGAAATTAAACAGCAATAAAGCTTTTTAGTTGGCTTCAAGAACATTACCAACAAAGATCCATGTGATACTTTCGTTTTTTTACAAAATGCCTGTGTTAACATTTTTTGGGACAGCCTGTATTTTACATACATGTTATACTTACGAATGATCCAACTAGTGCAATTTTTTGTGCTCAAAAAGCATCGAGACACCCCTAATGCCACATTTAAAAATTTTGGTACGCCCCTGCCTGGTAGCGGTACCATGATGGCATGAGTAAGTACCGTCCTCTAAGGCACTGGCACCCACAATTCCTTGCTCATTTTGCGTACCTTCCTCAAGGCTCCACTTGCGGGCAAGGGGCTGGATGAGGGTTACTAGATGGATCATTCGTAAGTATACAAGTAAGTAAATAGAATAATCTCAACAACATTCTGGGTGAGTATATTCTATTTACACACATTATATACATACGAAATGATCCAACTTAGATGGGGAGTAAAGTAATTTCTTGGCCAATTTATAGGTACGGCCGTTCCCCGCTATAAACGGTGTAACCACGGTTGCAGTAGACGCAGTTCAGGCGACAAGCAACGCGTGCGTATGCCAGGGCCAAGAAAGTGTTACTCAAACTATAGTGCATGACTGCCACACTGCAGTTCACTAGGTTGGAGGAAGTGGAGCGGTATGGTATAGGTGGTGTCTCCGTTGCTGCGGGGTTCGCGCCATATGAAAATTTTTATGGAGGAAGCTGTGAAAATAATTTTTTCCTTCAAATAGGTGGACACCCTTTTTTCTGACATACTTTTCTGACACCCATGAATTCGGAAACCTTACAGAATAAACCACATTAAAACCGTGTGGGTGATTCCGGAAAGGTCGTAAGGTTTCCGAGTTCATAGGGGTCAGAAAAAGTATGTCAGAAATGAAAGGGTGTCACCTTATGGAAACACCCGAGAAGAATGGAAGATCCCAAGATGGACTAAGTCTTCCTCCAGTGGGCCGTTATTCAACATTCCTTATATTACCAGAACTGAAATCGTATGTCTGGTTTATCGAGTCGTGGTAATGGCTGACAAGGCCAGTCGTTAGTAGTTACTAATTAACTAATAGTAGAGGGTAGAGGTTTGTATTGAAAAAGAAGTCGGGAAGGGGGCCAACATCTCCTACAGTAAGCTGAAAGTGTAACAAAGACTTTCTCGCACCAGGTGTAGGAACGTCGAAGTCTACTACAGTAGATAATGATGGTTGATTTCTCCTACTTATGGTGAATGTTGCAATGGAGGCAGCTAACTTCTGAAAAGCCCAAGCAAGTGTGAAGGTGAAGCTGTGAGAGAGGCCACACAGTAAAGTTCTGTTTCTGTTTCAGTTGTTATACAGCATAACGCCCTTTGGTGGAGCAAAACGCAGGGTTGATAGTGCGCAAAATAGAGTATGCTAATATTGACACATAGGACTAAAGACAGCAGACTGAAGTTGCAGGGCTCTTGAGTACTAAATCTTGAAGAGTCTGAGACACTCAATAGTCTTTGACCGTCCAAAAGCAAGTTTTTGATCACTGGAATCAATCTTAGATATTAAACTTCTGAATAGCTGAAATGCTGATAACCTAGAAGTCCAAACCTGACGTGGTCAAAACCGGGGCTACAATACAAGCAACATCTGCATGAACTTGATTGCCTGCAACGTAGTCAGGACCTAAAATAAAGTTTGCTGTATAAATATAAGCAATCCATTGTCCATATAAAAGAGAAGCGTATAGCTCTCACCCCAGGCTTCAATGTCGCCAGCCACAATTAATTTGGACTTCAAGTTAGTGTCATGAAAATCGTAGAAAAAAAAAAATAGTTTTCAAGTTGACAAATTCAGTGCTCAAGATGATACTCCACGGTGGATTTTTTTAAAACTATCCGTGGCTGAACTCTCTCTGGACGATTGTCCGCAACAATCTATAACTTGAACAAAACACAGTTGTAATAATTAACATTAAGGGTGCTGCCAAAAAAAAAATAGGTATTTGAACGACCTCAGTGTATAAAATATATTCAAAATGCGCTTCCAACACTAAATCAGCTCCAAGCCCAAGCCATGCTACGCAGAGGGCTGGCGACACGAAAATCATAATACATAATTCCTACTAGATTTTCTACAGATAAATAACGAGATGTGGCAGCAGGAAGGGAAGGAAAATGATCGGATAGGAAATAAAAAAGAAAAGGACGAGTCAAGGGGCAATATCCATGTAAAAGGTACGGGGAGGGATAAATAAGATGACATTTTGTGGGGTTTTGGAAGTTGACTTATGGTACTTTTTGCACATATCTTAGCCGAGGCATGCATACATTGAACGTAAATATTTAACACAGAGGGGAATAGGGGGCTTCATATCCATCTTACATTTCGATTTTTAAAGGGAAAAATGTGGACCATCTCTACTATAAGAACTACTACACCTTATCAGGCAAACAATCAACGCTATACTTACCCACCACAAGATTGACCACTGCAGAATCCACCAGCAGAACTGAAGAAGCAAATTCCGGATATTTGGCATGCCGTACGGACGTCGTTAACCTTATAGGTTATCAAAGCAGGGCAAAACCGCAACCTCGTAATCACACCCTCAAGTCGGTTCCTTAGTCTGCCCCCCTACGTTTACCTTCCGTCTCTCACGCTTTTCCTTCCCATCATACTCTCACGCTGTTTCCCCCTACTAACCCTCTCGTATCATACCCACGATCTCTCCATATCTCCATCCACATAACACTCATCCTTCCATCTATCTTCATTCACATTTCTTTCCACTCCTACCTTCCTTTCTTTATAAAACACTAACTTTGGCCGATCCTTTCCTACTCCCCTCAGCCTGCCCAACCAATGCCTAATTTTTTCGCTCACTTTTGTTAATCTGCTCATGACACTTCTCTCCCGCATGTCCTCCTCAAACATTCTTCTGCCCTCCTTACTTTCCGTGCTCCCTCTTATCTTACGTTCCTTCCCCTCCTATCTCTTCTGAACTTTGTCCTTCCTTCTTCCTGTTCACAGTATCTAATCCTCTCGGATTTTCCCAGAATGCTCTATAAGTAGAATTTCTACACAAAAAACCCTGTGGCCACACCTCGAAATTTGCGGGACATCAGCCTGCTCTCTAGTCTAACTTAAAGCCGTCAGACAATATTACCACTTAACATGTGATTTCGTAAAATGTTGGCCGTTTTAGCCGAAACCCCAACGAAGATGCTTTTACTATTTTCTGGCTTCAAAGTACTGACGGAGGATGTGTGACGGCTGGATTCTGTAAGTTTATCCTTTGAAACTTTATATCCTACATACTGTCTTTCATTTAACAAAGGCTGAATGTCGTCAAAGACCTCCTGCCTGTCTGGAGCAACTATCGACCAATAAAGACGAAAGTAGACGAAGAAACTGAATTTCCTTACTTCTCAGATATTTGTTCTATTTTAATCGGGTGGGCATAGAGGGTCATATTTAGGTCATAGTTTCAGTCACTTCGAACAAAGGATAGAATGATTAGAATGATGTTGTCATGATGACTTAATGATGCTTATCCCATTTCGATGGTGAAAAAAAATTAACAAGGCGGTTCTCGAAACCACAAGTCTCGCCCTGCTTTCGCGCTTATAGCTGTAAGGCCAAGAGCAGCACACCAGATTACAAACGTACAAGTAGAATGTTCCCAAAGAAGAAGTGTTGCAAGGCGATACAGTGGAGGATTTGACAGAAGAAAATACAAAAAAAAAAGAAAAATAAACAATCCACAAGACTAAAACAGAAAAGAAAAAAAAAAAAAAAGAGGAAAATTTTTTTTTTAAAAAACAACATAAAAAAAAAAAATGCCCCAAAAAAAAAAACAATCACCAAAAACAAGAAAAAAACAACTCAATAAAAAAACAAAAAGAAGCAAAACCACACCCCCTCCCCCAACACACCAAAACAAACCAAAACACCTCCCAAACACCCGACCACACCCAAACAACCATCACCAACAAGCCCGCAACACCCCCACCCCGCAAACCCCACCCCCTCCCCAACACCACGCCAGCAACACCCCATCCACTCCCAACACCCTCAATTACTCTTAACACCCCACCCCAACAACACCCGCAAGAAAAACCAAAAGACAAAAAAAAAAGAAAAAAAAAAAACCTAAAACCAAACAAAAAACTAAAAAACAAACACGCAAAACACAAAAAGAAAAAAATAAAAAGTTTTTTAAAAAACATAACAAAAAAAAATAACAAAACAACACAAAAAACCCCACCCCCTCCCCATCAGCCCGCAACACCCTAATCCCTCCGCAACATCCTCCCCAACACCACCCAGAAACACCCCCCCACCCCTCACCAACAACCACGCCAAACCCTATTCCCTCCCCAACAACCCCACCCCTCAATAACACCCCGCAAAAACCCCACCCCATCCCAACCCCACCGCAACACCCCACCCCCTCCCAACACCACGGCAAAAAAAAACACCACCCCCTACCCAACCACCACCACAAACCCCACTCCCTCCCCAACACCCCGCAACACTCACCCCTCCCCAACACCCCGCAACACCAAAACACGAAAAAAAAGAAAAAGAAAAAAAAAAAAGCAAAAATATAAAAAAGATTAAATGAAAATCAACACAACAATGAAAAAAAACAAAAGAGTAATAAAAAAAAGAAGTAATTTTGTAATGTTTTTTGAAACAAAAAACACCAAAGCAACAAAACAAAACACTCGAAACAACAAAACGAAAAAAAAGAAAAAACAAAGAACAACACACAGCACGACAAACCACAACCGAACTAGAATGGCACAACGCCAAATAAACGAAACGCCAACTACTCCCTCGGAGCCTGCAACACGCATACGCCCTCGCAAAAACAGCCGATAAACAAAGAACAAGAACCCAAAAGAAAAAAAAAAAAGCTAAAAGAAAAAAACGGAATAAAAAATAAAATACAACAAGAATAAAAATCAAAAAACGAAGAAAAAAGAAAAGAAAAAAGAGAAAAAAACAGAAGAGAAACGAAGAAAAAAACAGAAAAAGCAAACAGAAAGAAACGAAAAACGCAAAAATAAAAAAGAAAAAAATACAAAAACGAAAAAAAAAAAAGAAAAATAAAAAAAAGAAGAAAAACACAAAAAAAAAAAAGAACAAACATAAATAACAAAAAAAAAAGAAAAAAAATAAAAACGAGAAAAAAGACACGAAAAAAAAACATCAAAAAGATTAAAAGCAAAATAATCCACAAAAAACAGAAAAAAAACACAAAAAAATCCCAAAAAAACAACAAACAACATAACAAAAAAATAAAAAAACAACCACAAACCAACACTCCCCAACACACAGAAAAAACACCACCAATCAAAACCAACGCAACACCCCACCCTCCCAACCACCCCGCAACCACCCCTCCCCAACCAACCACAACAACCCCACCCCTCCCCAAACCCTGCAACACCCCACCCCTCCCACACCGCCCCCCACCATCCACCAACACCCCACCCCTCCCCACCACCAACACCACTCCCACAACACAACTGCAACAACCACAAACCCATCCCCAAACACCCCACCCCCTCCCCAAACCCCCGCAACACCCCACACCCTCCCCAACACCACCGCACAACGCAACACCCCACCCCCTCCCCAACCACACCGCAAACACCCCACCCCTCCGCAACACCCAGCAACAACCCCATCCCCGCCCCAACCACCACAACACCCCACCCCCTCCCCAACAACCCCGCTACACCCCACCCTCAAACACCCCCTCAACACCCCACCCTCCCAAAAACCCTTGCAACACACCAATCCCTCCCCAACACCCCACAACGCCAAACCACCCCAACCCCCCCCATCACCCGCCAACCCACCCCAAAACCCTCCCCCAACACCCACCCCGTCCCCAACACCCCAGCAATACCCCACCCCCTCTGCAATACCCGCCCCCTCCCCAATACCCAACTCCCTCCCCATATACCCAACTCCCTCCCCAATCCCCGCACCACCCAAACCCCTCCCCAACAACCCACAATATCCAATCCCCCTCCCAACACCCCATCCCCTAGCCAACAACACCCCACCAAATCCTCTCCCAAACAACCCCATTCCCCCTCACCAACACCCCATCCCCCTCCCAAACCCTAGCCCTCCTCCCAAACACCCCAGCCCCCTCCCCAAACCCAGTCCCCTCCCCAAACACCCAAGTCCCCTCCCAGCCACAACACACCACCCCGCACCACCCACACTACCCACCCCCTTCCTCAACACCCCGCAACACACCTGACCCCCCTCCTAAACACCCACCCTCCCCAACACCCGCCGGCTCCATGTAACACAGGAATATTGCATATCCAATATCCTGTTCAGCATATAAAGCTAATACGCATATTAATAGTCAATTGTTTTTGTAACCAAAATGGTCCCTTTAATTGGCCCACATGCACTTTGACCTAATTAGATGATTCCACAAAAGTGAATTGCCAGATAGTCTTTAATGTGTAGACGAAGGAATTTTGCCTATCCGATGTTTTTTGTACTGTTTCAGAGATACAGTAATTAAGCATATTTAATTAGCTCTCATTTGCAACCTAACCGCATATATCCACACTTCAAATTGCTAAAAAGAATGCGCACCATGGTAGGCTTGCATGCAGTGAAAGAAAGAATTTTGTGTATCCGATGTACCGTTTAAAAAATTATCGCCATTACGTGAATTTTTGATTATTAATTCAGTTCATTTGAATACTTAAATTTGCCAGAAATACGCCGAAATCTTATCAGTTCAAGAACTCTCCAGCCGCTCCCTTACACAAAGTTACATCATTATACGCCTTACGGAACTCCGAAAACTTGTATACAACAAGCCTTGCGGGAAAATTTTCGTTAAATTATGCAAATTAGATACTTAATAGCATATTACGCCCCCAAAATTATAATTTAAAGTCGAGGAAGAACTCATGGACCCGATCCTTTCCACCAGTTACACCAACGTAGCCCTACGGAACTCCAGATAAAATCGGTACCAAAGCAGGTGAAACACGGGGACGGAGAGCGAAAGGGGACAGCCATGACCGACAGACAGACAGACAGACGGTGACAGACGACAGACGGACAGACAGACAGACAGGACGACAGACAAGTGAGTACTAAAGTCTTGCCGAACAAAGTTCAGGCGAGACAAAAAGTGCGATTTTGAGTGCATGTTAAAAATTAAAATTAAAAAAAAAAAATTAATTTTTTGACATGAACTTGATAGTGCTGGTTGAATCACCTCATTTTGTGGCAATACCCATGCATATTTTGGGCTACAAGGAATCATTCTAGGCAAATTCGTCTCCCCATGACTTTTCGTTTTGATATGGCAGTTTTTAGCTTAAAAAAATTGTAGACTGCGGAGGGGCGCTTTCCCAAAAAGTACACATCATATCAAAAGTTTTAAATTTAACTAGTGAGACGCGATTGTTGATTAGTAATTCCTGAAGATAGAGCTGTGTAAACACTTACCATTTTCCTGACGTGTGGCATCACTTAAAAATTTAATGAAAAACATTCTCATTTGGAAATGGAAATGGGTGTTTCCATAAGGCGACACCCTTTCTGACATTACTTTTCTGACACCCTATGTTGGATGGGTGGGTTCCCCATGTGCATGAGATGTGCCTAAGTATAATATTCACCAGCCCATAGAATAAGATCATCAGACATACCAAAAAAGTGAGGGTAGACTTGTATACCCCGCACTTTTTTCATAGAGGGCGTTTCAACATGGCCGACCAAATGCCATTTAACCCATATAATGATGTTTCATAGGCCACTTCATGGGGTTTAAATGCGTCCAATTTTTGTTGTGTTTCCTATATTTGTTGATTTCAAATGTATAGAGCTGTAAAAATTCACCTTAAATGTAATTCCTCATGGAGAGTGCGCTTTCAAATGGCCTGCAAAGGTATTTAACATCTTATAATGACGTTTAAATTGACCCATAAATGGGTTTTATGAAGAATGGTCCAGTTTTTCAGAGTGTTTTTTATATTGTTGATAGCAAAAGGGTAACGAGTCGGGTCGGTACATTCACTAAAGAGACATGCGGAGATTTCCAGAAAGAAGCTGACCCCCCCAATTTTGTCGAACCACTGTTTATGCATATTTGGAAGTGTACCAATGTATAGATCACACCTGAAGTGGGTAAAGGCAGAAACAACGACGTCTTTATGTGGTCACGGTCGTATGGGGGGTGTACCCTTTGAGGTACAAACACCCAAATGTGAGGATTTAGCCTCCGTAGTTTTAGACTGATATAATCTTGAAAACTAATAACATCTCTCTCAACCCCACCCCAAAATATACATTTTATGGAGAAAGCTTATATTCCAACGAATCCAAATGTGCTAAAATAGGTGTGAATACAGGGTGAGTAAGAAATCATATAGGGTGGTATCACAAAAATTACACAATTTTCCTTTTTTTTTTTTTTTTTTTTAAACTTTTAAGAAATTCTGTTATGAAATATTGAAATACTTTAGGGTCTACAGGGCACACTATGAGCTTCGGAAAAAAATGTATAATGTTACCATATGACAATGTGACTGACGTAGTGATACAGGGTTGGTGTGACCCCCCCCCTCCCCCCCCCCCCCAAATAAGTCAATATTTAAGTATATTGGACATTATCATTCGTTAATAGGCAAAAAAAGTAGTTTGTTGAATCATTCAATTCTTCTGTCTTACAGTCAGTAGTGGTCCCAAAACAACATAAAAACAAAATCTTAGTTCAATTGTAGTCATTATACAGGGTGTGCAAACAACCTTATAATGGCAACTAATAGTGTGCATAGTATAAATTAGTATTAAATAAAGTAAGGTTTAAATGAGTGTACCCCTTCAAACTCATAAAGTTATATTGCATTATGAAATACAGTATTTTCATATCATGTGAACACAGGGATGTGTCTACTTGGCATTTTTTACAAAATGTGTCATGCATAGGGTGTGCCAAATTTAGATCTAGACATAAATCTAGACAAATATTTGAAGCGATTGTCCACGTGGCCGGGTGTGACAAACCCAAGCACTACATAGATTAAAGAGCTTAATGATTAAGCTGGAATGACACTTCTATTCAATTCAGAACACCAATTAAATCGTTTTCAATATTGGGTACTACAAAATATTAGAAATTGGGTACATTTAATTGCTATTTAATTTCATCCGGTACATATTAGCACAGAAGGTCAGTTAGACCTAATTACTCATGTTAATACATAGCTTATATTAATAAAATATTGAAATACGCGGTATTACAATGAGATTGTACCTTCTGTAAAGCATCTCAACAAAGTAGCCCAAAATGGATAATTGTTCTTGAACTTTTGGACCACATGTAACAATTAATATTGATAATAGGGCGCAGGCAGTTTTACCAGAAATGTTATTAATTAGGTATTGAAAATATTAAAATGTAACGGGGAAAACAATTATATTGTCACCAAAAAGTACAGAAAATGTTAGTAATATATATTTAGTTAATAAATAAAATTTTGTTTCATGAAGGCTGTTTGCTTTAAAATAATAATCACAAAAACAAAAAACTATAGTTATCCCATTGAGATTGGACAGATTCTATCTCCGCTTATCCACTTACCGCTTATCCACCAGGTATCTCGTTAAAACTTGCATATTTTTCACTAATTAACAAGGATATAAATCTAAATTGTAAAACATATTTAAAAGCAGATAATAGGATCATAATGAACACAAAAAAAAACCCCAAACGGTCAATTGGACTGAGGATAGCTCTGTGACAGCAAGTTTAATCTGAAAGAAGAGTTAAAAATGCAACGTCACCAGCTATTTGGGGGTACGTCCCACCATACGACACATGGACCAGTAAAAGATGATGAATTTTAGTACTTCTGTCGTCACGACAGAAAGTCAAAACAAGGTTTTGTAGGGGGACGATTTACGATAGCAAACCAAAGTTCAAACACAAGGGTTGCGGTTTGTTCTTTTGCTACCGGTGTGTTCATAAAAACTTCAAACGTTCTTGGTAGGTGGGCTACAAAAACCGATCAGTGAAATTTGAGAGAAATTTGATCCTATAAAAAATCTCTCCTGTCACTTTAAATGATTCCTAAGTGAAGGCGCTTTTTTCAAAATGGAGGCCAAATATAAATTTAACACCTCCTAATGAAGTTAGCCAAAAAGGGGTAAATATGGCCCCAGTTTGTCAGTGCTTTGCTATTTATTGATTGTCAAAATTTATATAGGAGGCAGCACATTACCATTGAAAGGTTGATACGAATGGAGAGGGCGCTTTAAAGAGGGCCGCCCCCAATGCAAGTTTAACACCTGTGATGAGTTTTAATAGCAATAAAGGGCGGGAATGATTGGCCAGGTTTTTCAGTGTTTCCGTATTTTGGTGATTGTTTTCTCCATGATTTGTTGAATTACTTATTCAGTTCTCACAAAGTTGCGGTTAAGTGTTTCCTTGGTCTACAGTTTAATTTTAAATGATTTTCTAGTGATTGTGTTTCAGGTTTAATGGATTTGTTCAATACTAACTATGTGTTATTGGTGATATATTACAAATCTAAGTGCTGATAGGGTTGTGCGCGTAGACAGCGGTAACCTTTATTGAAGCGCAATGGCTTGTGGAGATTTCCTGATGGCAGCGTAATGAGAAATGGCAATCGTGCTGGGCATCTAGTTAGGAGAAAAGCTTTATCCCCACATGAAACAGTGGACATGCGTCAATATCTGCAAGCTGAAGACAAAATTCTGCAGCACATTTGGGGGATTGTCTCAGACACAGCTTTGGATCATGTGTGGAAGTTTGCCTCAGCTGTAAACAGGCTTGCATAACCTTGATTCTTACCAATGACAATCTATGAAGGACTCGAAAGGAAAAACAATGTCAAGTGTGCTACCAATTAATTGAATAACACAATCAATCGGGATTTACCTTCTGTCGAGTATGGATTTGAAAATGGTCTAGTTTTGTAGAGTTTCACCATTTGTGAGGTAAAGTGTATTAAAAGGCGTCTCAGACTTAATAAACAGAACCAATAAACAGTTATCCCTGATAGAGGTGCTTTCAAGATGACCAGCAAATAACAGATTTTTAAAAACAAATTGATGAGACTTTAGACTTAATTTAAAAAAAAACAATTAAGAATAATCTGCATACAACTCATCCCAGGTAGCAACAACTGCTAAAGGCCGTTTTGTAGTATATGTTCATGAACAACAAACAAAGAAGTAAATAAGAAATAGAGGTTACATGAATAAGGAGCCTTACATTTTGTTCATCAAAACTTGTTATATGTAGGCATTATTATGCTACCATCGTGTGCCATATTCAAAGGCAATCCACGGGAAGACAAATCCTTAGTAGAGTCGTAATAGCACAAAGCATCGGTAAAGTGAAAACAGCACGAGCTAGGATCAGTTGTGAATGGCATGACTGTATGCACAAAGGATGAGGAGAATGATACGAAATAACCTCTTCTATATTAGTTAGCTTGGGAACCTCATTACTGTAACCACCAAAGGAAGATAAGCAAGGTATCATCTGCTATCCCTGAATGGGAATGAAAACCGGGAGTATATATTTCTATTCAGTGAAGTTTGAAACTTCTTTTTTGGAAAAACTTCAAATTACTCCTGGAGGAAGTGTCTGGAATTTCTCTTGGTACATTTGAATGCCCAGACATGTCGATCTCGACTGTTTAATTGGGGAGTCTGACCTTCTATGTTACTTTACCTCAACAATAGGGAAACTCTAAAAACTATAACCATTTCAACCAATATCTCGACAGGAAGGGGGTAAATCCGCGAATGTATTGTTGTTAATTAAATTTAATAGCATGACTTGATGTTGTTTTGGCTTCAGAGTCCCTTTTCCCAGGTTTGTCATGGTAAGAATCAAATACTATATCAAGCCTGTTTGCAGCTGACACAGACTGCCACACATCCGGCGGCTCCGAATCCGGTAACGCAGAGCGAAAGGAATAGTTTATTGAGAGTTATTGGAAACAAACTATTTGTTTTGTTCATGCAGAACTTATTTTTAATTGAAGTATCCGGTATTATTGTTGTAATCAAGTGCCAGGTCACACGAATTCCTAGCTATACAATAATATGGTAAAAGAGGAACCATTTATGTAAGAACCGGGTGTTTTCTAATACTCGTAAGGAATGCTTGCTTACTTCTCCGATGTTGATTTAACCAAATTGCATTGCATTGTCTTTTAGGCATATGCAGAACCTCCCATACATATATATTCCCACATAATTATATTCTTTCGCTCACCCTGTATGACGACCCCCCCCCCAATGACGGTCATCACCCCACAATCATCTTCCTCTTTTTCGTCTTACCCTCGATAAGATAAACATCCTGCAGGGGCGGACGCCGGGAATCACATCGGAGACGGTAAGCAAGCTTCCTACGGTCAGTAGAACACCACTGTTCTTACCATACTCATACAGTAATCTGCTTCCTTCAATCCGATGTTGTGTACATATTGCATTAACCAAATCGTCCAGATTAGCCACAGGTACTAAAAAAGGGGATCGTGCAGGATATGATTCAAAACGTCACACGTGGATTGCGTGAATCGAACTGAGTATGAATATGATTGCAAGCATTCACGAAGAAGTAAGAGCAGCGCCAGTCAACATGCCAATACAAATAGCAATGAAACCTAAGCCAACAACCACTTACTAAGTGAGTGAGGGAGTATTAATTTAACGACAACTCAACACAATTGTGTTATCATCGGTCATTCATTGTCTATTACATAAATATAAAAAACATATAATTATATTAGTTTTGAATTTTGAACTTATTTCAATTTCAAATTACAATTAACAATTAAAAGGATACACATCATACAGTGAGACCAGAGCCATCACCTATCCATGTATAAAACAAGATAAACTAACTAATTGCAAAGATACCCTTAGAAACTGCATCAATAACAACAAGTTCAATAGATATACTGATAAATTAGAACTAGACACCTCATAGACTGATGAAAGGTCATCACTCTCATTCCAAGCAAAAACCTTCAAACTTCAAATACAGATAATCGACAATCACATCTGAACATGCAAACATGAGTTCCCCTTTACAGACCAAATAGATTCTCATACATGTACAATTTATAATGGCTCCAATACACTTGGTCATTATGCCCAACTGATAGATTTTTAAATTACATCAACAAGTATACAGTAGAAACCCTAATACATGCTACTATTTACTATTACCAAAAAAATAATAGTTGTTCTTACTATAACAAATGTAATTGATAAATTGTTTGTTTTTCAATGTAATTGATTTTAAGCTACATGTACTTAAACGAGTAAAACAACAGAACATCTTAATATACAATTAAACAGTCAAAATCAGTTTTCCCAAAAATTACCATTTAGAATATAATCCTAATTTAATACAAACACCGTCGTTTCAATAACAGACGAGTTGCCCTTTTAGTCGCCTTTTACGACTGCAGGGGAACACAGATCGGGCCAATTCTTAATCTTAACCCCGAACCCGCAGGGGCCCATTTAGTCGCCTTTTACGACAGCAGGGAAACACATCGCGCCAATTCTAAACCCCGAACCCGCAAGGGGTCACCACTTACTAAGAGAATGATTTGCTGAGCCCCTGAAAGCGTGGCTCCTGCAAAAAAAAAACTGCCAGATAATCGACGTACCTAGAGGATACGTCACACGAAACCATCACCCCCTCGTTCACAACCCACACGCGCCATACCGAGAGGTTTACGCCCAAGTAATGAGGGTCTACAAGGGCCTTCAGAGCATCTTCGGCCATTAGAAACCCAATCGCCACCCTCTGGGGCCGTGACGGGCCGAGAGGGAGGGGCATCTCCGGTGATCGGAGACTGAGGATGGCGGAAAGAGCCCAACCTCAGGCCCTCGACGGCTACAGTACTCCTGGCGAGAAAACCTGCACAGAGCGTAAGACAGGAAACATGAGTCATCAACGGTTACCTAATGCAGGCATCCCACCATATCCACTCACTTTAGCCCCAAAGGTCAAGCGATTGCGGGAGCGGAAAAGAGGAGATCATTGCGAGGCCGACGATAAGCCCACACTCCGATTCAACATCTCCAGATCGAAGCCTACCCCGGGGAGTAAGCTTCAGTATAGCACAGCAACCCCAAGTGTATCAAGTATCTCCACCAGAATGGAAAAAGTGGAAAAAGGCCAACCAGAGGATTGACCCCATTCCGGGGGAACAATCCCATATCAACTATGGGCTATTCATCATGATGAAAAAAGCGCAGAAAGGACTACTCGTGTCGCCCTAGATTGACCCCCTCAAAAACGAATGATCAGTAAATGTTTGAAGGTTGCTGACAAAAATTCTCAGCAAACGATGGAGAGATTCCCCCGGATCAACAGTACCCAGCTCCAACACTTTACTCCAAGGCCTCCTAAACAACTGGATTGAGGCGGCAGAGCGTAAGAGAACTAACAATTTCCGAAAACTCTAAGGTTTAAGGAAATATCTCCGAGTAAAGCCATTCCCCTATCATAACAAATTCACTAAGGGGGAACCACCGGCGAATGGGGAAATCCAATTAGGCATGACAAGAGTAAACCCAAAGTGGGATAAAGATCACAGCTGGACCTCAGAGCAAAACATATCTGGCAAAGTGCAAAAAGGCTTATCGTCCAGGATAAAGAGTAATCCCGTTTGGCCCTATGCAAACAAACTCATCATATCATATCCTCGCAGGCTGGAACATCACAGAATACTGTGAATCGAAACCAGTCCATGGGACAACCCATGAAGATTCTCCTCACTTTAAAAAGGCTGAGGATTGTAATAAGACCAGTCTGTAGCACGATGCCAGACCAAGCTTGGAAACTATTACTACAGGGGATTGATAAGTTCTAAGCCTAAGGTAGGTATAAAGAGATTATTCCTGCCAAAGTTCAGTTCAAATTACGCCGTCTATAGTTTCATTCTTCAAACAAAAATGCACAGAAGTTCATGTTTTATCTGTTTTCTATTTTTAACTTGTCAGGTAAATCACAACATTGAGAATTTTGCCGGACCCATTGAAGCAATTTAACCGAAAATTTAAAAGTTTTGAGGAGTTTTTTCCGATTTCATCTTTGTGACGAGATTAGTAGTCGACGGTGCCAATTCGGTGAATAGGCTGGGATGTTCTACCAGATTGAAGCCACGCTGATGGATTGCCAGTCATGGCTACCATAGACTATGGACTGCGGCATTGTTATGACATATGATGGAAGAGCACCCCTGATGTCAGCTTTCCTCTCCTCAACTTCTTAATTTCCTCGCGTATTGTTTCAATTGGTCCGGCAAAACTCTCGATGTTTGCTTACCAACCTGCAGTTAAAAAATAGAACAGATATAACATGAAACTTCTGAATTTTCATTTGAAGAATGAAACTGTATATGGTGTAAATTTGAACTTTTTGTAGCATTCTCTTTCTAACCTTAGGCTTAGAACTTTCAATCACCCCTCGTATAATATAAATATTGAAAGGTATATGATTAAATAATAGTCTATCCCAACATGTACAGAAACTCTGCATCTGGCGATGAAAGACTAATTATCAATCAGAACATAGAGGTGAAATAATATACATATAAAAAGTATAGTAAATCACACACAACACCCCTCCATGATCGGACCAACCAATCCAGACATGATAGATTGGAGTGATCACCCCTTTCAACAATATATTATTAAATTGAAAGCACAAATTGACTAAAAATAATAAGTCCCATGTCAATTTGAGTATGACAAGATATCATCAATCAAAACAATCCATCCCCATGCAGTGAGATTGAGAGGTTGCACCTGTCATTCAAAATAAATGCAACAAAACCCGCCGTGGTGCTGAGATCCCTGCTATATACTGAGAATAAAACCCCCTCTTGGATCGGGCACAAGCCGACGAGCGAGAGGCTCGGCGTCGCGTGCCACACACGCTTATTAGAGATCAAAAGCCGACCGCGACTGACACACTTCCGAAATAGATATATTGCAGGGCGGTTAGACTTGGTTTTTGGCCGAGTTTTCCGACACAGAATTTAGGCCACAAAGACGAATTTCATCGTCTAATATTTCATCTAGGGTATCCTATCAGCCAAAGATGGCGAGCGGATTACCGAACCTCGATCGAAAAGCGATCAGAAACGATGAATATGGCATAAATTAACGGCGGAATCCGACACACAATTTAGGCTACTGACGAAATTAATCGCCAATCGATCATCACGGTATCATCGCCAAAAGGGGCGAACGAAATATCCGAACTTCAAATCAACAGCGATCCGAAGTTATGAACACAAGTGTAAAAACGTGAAGGAACGTCAGAACACTCCCGTACCGAAAAATCTGACTACCTACCGTCGTGAAACGCCGGCGAAAGGCACCGGCATTTATGCTAAAAGGAATGAATCCAATTGCCATCGACATGAATTCAGACCAGAGAATAGTGTTCCAATTGTATTCCTACAAAAGGACCGCATTCAAATGATAGCGGAGTAGCAGGATAAACCCGACGCAGCTCCCTGATAATGGGAGGGGTCTAGACACATCAATCCCAACCCGGTGGCACACCCCTAGGGCTGGCGCAAAGCATCG